>VDFB02047230.1:639814935-639937048 GCA_007258455.2 Sequoia sempervirens | reverse complement strand
CATACTATAGGATAAAAGAAAATTAATTTCATAAGTTTTTGACCAAGTTATGGTGGTCAGACACAAACATTTTAATAATTCTGAAAAGTTCTAATAAAAAAGTAATAACTAATTATTTACATGGAAAAAAATTACAAAAAAAAATTGATACATCTGGGCATGTGTCTTCTACTTATATTGAAAAATTCAGAAAAAAATATGATTTTTTCTTGTACTTAGGGTGGTCAGAAATACACTTGCTTCTTATCTTTTTCCTGAAAATTTAGTACCACTACATTGAAATTTCAAATTTACATTTTTCCAAAACAGGACTAGTAGCCTTGAAACTAAATTCAATTTCCTATAACTTTTGTTCTTACATATTTTTCAAATTATGTTAATAACCTATTCAAATTTTTATGTCAAGTTGCCTAACTTTGATTTTCTAAATTTTCATTGCCACTTAGAGGCATAGTTTGGACCCCCATGATCCTGCACTAACCCAATACTCATAATAGAAAATTCAAAGCAATCATGGAAAACAATCTTTCAAAAATTAAACAATAAAAGAAGAAATATCATCATGCCTGTTTTCACTTTATCCAATTGATTGACTGTAAATTAGTCTCCCCATAGCAGCAACTAGCTTATACTTGATTCCTTCAGCTATGGCACAATAATCTTCCTCACTCAAGTTGATATTGTACTTCACTCAAATGCTAACACTCTCACAAATAATTACAGCTCTCACTTTCTCTTAGATAACACAGAATATTGTAGATATGGATTGCAGAGAAGAATGTATACAATACTGAGCATAAAGCATATGGGATGTGTCCCAAACTAGTGAGTTTGATCTACTACTTATATAGTAGAAAAGACACTTTCCATCCTACAGATTAGGAATGGGTGTTAACAACAATCACCATGCAACACCACTCACTCGACACAGCTAAAAGGTGGGGCACTAAGAAGAACATACTCAGCTAAACAATACTATAGATCTCCCTCCTTTGGTGACAGCAACGAAAGACTATTTCAAACCAACACATGTTGATAAAGCATAATTTGAATTTCCCTCACAAAGAACATCTACAATGAATAGGATTCATAAGGTGGCACCAAGATAAAATAGATCTTCCAACAGTTGGTGGGTTAACTGTATATTTGAATCAGTCAATATCAAATATGTGACACTCAGACCAAATTGATTTAGTCCTCATATGAGTTGATTCCTTTCATTTATCAAATTGACCAAGTTGTCGACTTGTTGTTCAAGCTCATTATTTGTTGTTTGATATTTACCAATGACAAGTTGTTAATGATTTTACTAAGTCAAAGTTATTCCCAACTAAGGCGTTGACTAAGTCTCCTCCACATATTGACTTAATGTTGCAAGCTATTTTGAAGTATATGTGTCCCTTTATGCGTGGCAACATGAGTAAAACTCAACCTTTCAAAGTACAATCATAAGTATAATATACATGGCTTAGATATTGGCTAAATGCACATAGATTATAGGCTCATGTGTATTCAACGCATTAATGATAATATATTCGTGGTTGTATGTAATAAGATTACATTCATTAGACTCACTACAGTGCATGGTTTACACATTACTATTAGTAATATTTCCCAAGCTTCTAACTCTCATGTGTGGGAACACGTAGTGCCATGATTTTGAACTCCAGTTACTAATTGCATTCACTTATACCTATTCAATGCACTTGGTCAAAGTCTTCATTGAAACTAGCATAAAGACTATAAGAAATGTTGAATGTATGGGCATTGCCTTTATACATATATTTAAGTGATGCCAACATATATATATTTTTCAGCCTTTGTTCAAGTAATAGTTGGCCTCTTATCATCACATATGATTATCGATCTCTAAGCATATGAATATATTTATAAATGTATATTAATATATGCACATATACACCATGTCAAACAAGTATGAATACATTCGATATACAAATGCATACGAACCAATTAACATTCACATAATAATTATATTATATTTATATATATTCACATACATATATAAACTCCTCTTTACAAGCATAAATTCTCATGTGTTTATATGTGTATATATATATATCCAAGCACATAATATTCATATCGTACAAAGTCATAACCCATTTGATAATCAAATGATTATGTCAAAGTGATATATATATATATATATCATTACTTCATATATATGCAAGATAATAATATTGTACACAATGTCGACTGCATATATATATATATATATATATCTATGTGTGTGTGTGTAAATATATACATATTCCTCTATGCTCATATATACATACATATATATGTATTTATGTATATATCTTATATGTGTGTGTACATTCAATTGTACAATTAGGCACATGCATATTTAATATGTTTAGACATATATCAGGTTATCATATTCTCGTTGATACACATTTGCTAAGTGTATATATATTCACATATATATAATTGATTCCTCGTGTGAGTATGTTTGTAAGTATTTCTATTTACACATACATGCATATGATTATACTCTCATGCATGGATCAATGTATAAATATACTCATACACATGTATACATTTAACATAAATATGTATTGACAAGAAGCTCAAAGGTCCATAAACTTCAAACACATAAACATCATCCAAGCATGTATTCAACAGTAATCAAGACCCTTACTAATGCAGACATATCAAACTAAAGATGACTTACCAATTCCCAACACAATGACTAGACTCAACCATTCTATTGTGAGTGTGCGTGTAAGCTCAGATAGGTTATGTTACTGGTTACCCAACCAAGAAATTCTCCTGAGTGATACTTCCCCTCTGCTTGGAGGAATGAACATTTACCTGCAACCACTAACACATGCTCACAAAAGTCACCTATTCACAAAATATGTAGTATACATAATACATCTCCATAGTTAGAATATCAATTCAATAACCATCCAATTCACATATATGCATTTCTTCATATAACATTTAAATGAAATAACATTCATTCATAATACATCAATAACAAAGTGCAAGCACAATTTATTCACCATTAAAATATGAATTACATTCACATTTACCCTACATAGTAATATTAAATAGTAATTACATAATTGGGGTGTAACATACTTCCCACCTTGTGAATCATCATCCTTGATGATTTATAACACTTTAACACACAAATAAAGTTGAGTAAGGGTTTATACTTACTCTTTTCAATTCATTTAAGAATCATTAAAGATCCTTCATATGTAGCATCCCACCTTGTAACCTTACCCTTCTTGGACCTTGCATCGAGTTCCCTCACTATCGCATAGGGAAAACTTGTATGCCTCACACATACTTACTCTCCCAAAGAGCTTTATTATATTATCATATTACCTCATAAGTACATCCTAGGTATAATAGTATCTATACATGACACCTAAGACATAGTGACCAGAAATCATTGGCCCATGAATTTATTCTTAGTATAATCCAAATAGAAAATGAATAACGGTGCATTGCGTACTACACCGTGGGTCCAATCCTTCCCTTTGGTATTTACACTTTCGGACAACTTAGAAGCCAAGTCTGTCCATCACTTACACATCCAGTTTTCCTTACCATAAAGTATTTTTCTTGACTACTTGTCCATCTTGAGCATAACATTGCTCTTGGACACCTATCAAATTCTGATACTACTTCATTCTTAAGCTTTGTATCGACAAAGTTTCATCGATCTCTTTGATCTATTACTCCTTTTTGACAATCTATCAAGTCTGTGGTTAACCCTATCTCATCCTAATAGAGTTTCCAACCTTCCTTTCCATACAATGGTCCAAACCTCAATGTTAGAAGTTTATAAATCATTCAAGATTTGGTTTACCACTTTTGCATATTTGGCATTAAATGTCTCATATTATGATCATGGTTCACACACACCTATCACCATTTGCTTGTTCACAACTGAGACAACCTTCTCAGGAATACTAAGCAACTACTTCTCACAATATATTATTTAGGACTGAAATCTTATAAATCAAGTTTCCAACTAGCGTTGGTTACCTTGGGTGAGTCTATCCACTAGAACATTCTGTCAGTTTCACCAACATAGATAGATTGAACATTATGCCAGTTTCACCAACATAGCTAGATTGGTTACCTTAGGTTAAGAAATAAAATACGTTTTCTTGGATTTAAATCACAATGACGCATGGAGATGTTGAGAATTTTTAACCGGTTTCCAAACCATGCCACCGCCACTAGATATGTCATTTTTTCAACCATGCCATGCTCTCCACTTTCTAGTAAAATGCATAATTTCACCAGTGAGGGACTTCACTTAGGTTTAGATCACAACCATTTACATGTTCTCGACCATTTCCACTCCATAATATATTTTAGATTCAAACTCTATTTTCACATCATAGAAGTGTTTACTTCACACTTTGTCTCCTTTTCAAGGTTTTTAAAATGTCTTAGTCAAAAGAATTTATAAGAGTTCCTATCTGAAATTAAAAAAACAATAATATATATAAATGGTTAAAAATTTTAAAAGTAGAAAGAATAAGGATATAGAAATAAAATAATAATTATAATCACTATAATAATATGAATCAAGATGTTTCAAGATTGAGACATTTTAATCTCAACAATAAGATCTAATTTGGTTATGATTTTGAATGATCAAACCATGATACCACTAGTCATGTGTAATTCCTTCAAGATGAAGGGATGAAAATTTTATGGCTTCCTCTTTTACCATTATTAGAGTATCATAAAAAAATATGTAGAAGATACACTTACAAATCAATTGAAACAATATAAACTAACTCTAACAATCAAGACTATAATTAGAAACCACAAACAATGTCAAAAATTTATCATGCATGAACCTGCACCATTAACAAGAATTATAATAGCCAACCCCAGAAGAAGAGGCAATACTCCAATTAACTTCTTCCAAAACATATTTTGTAAGTCAAACCAAGAGATTTAGGGAATTCAAATAAAACCCCAAAGAACCTCCATCCTCTTCTTGGCACGATAAATTAATTTTCTACGAAAAAGTAAGAATAGTGTAGTCATTGAACACTTCTAGCCTTTACTTACAATTTATAGAAAAAAAAGGTCAAACAATATCTTCCTTAAAAATCATGGTAATAGGTGCACAAGACATGTAATTCTCCAACACACTAACCCAATACAACGCATGCTCCAAATTTCTACCATCGTATGTACTAGAATTTTGCTCAATTTTGACATCTTAACCTCCAAAAACTAGCTCTACCATCAACATGAGCATGTTGGAATCAAGGAACACTGAGAGGGGAGGTGAATCAATGTTCTGCAATTTTTAACTTTATTAATCTGATCCTTAAAGTGCTGATAACATTCAACCAAAATAAAGATGCATGAACATAATACAAATAACCACACCACCATAACACATATTTTTTACGTGGAAACCCTATTAGGGGAAAAACCACAATGGAGGTTAATCCAAAATATTATCTGAGTATACTAAAAAAGAAAGTTTACAAAGTGGGAATGCACTTGCATTCAAGCACATTGCCTAGAACTCACTTCTCAAAATCAAGAAGGCTTACTTCCTTACAAAAGGTTTGGATTACATCCAAATATTTGAACTGAGAAAGTAGCATCTCCAAATGCTTAATTCAGTTTCAGTTAAGCTCATCAATCGATTTCTTGACCTTTTGACTAATTCTCCTCTTCTGCTTTGTTCTACTTTAACTCACTTCACAAAATCCTTAATACACAAGTGAAATTGTGCATAATTTCCTTACAACCCTTCTGATTTTTGCAACAAAAACTAATACACTTTGAACATATATAAAAATGATACAATCAATCACTTATATATATCTGCGACTAAAGATTTAATTGTTACATGTCGGCTTCAACAAAATAGAAAAATATTTACAAACTGTCAGCTCAAATCATGAATATATTTCAATGCACATCCACCAAAGTCGGCCACAACATAGTTAGGACCCAAATCAAAATGCTTGTACACAAAAACACTTAAATAATTACTCCTCAAATATCTGCAACACACTACATTTACTAAGCCGGCCTTCATGCGCTAATGACAAAAAAATAATCAACTGAATCTACTAACTTGCACACGGATCAATACAAGGCTCTAAGATTCACAGATAACACAGATCATACACTAGACTACCTTCCCTGAGATCCAAGACTCAAAGTGACAACAAAAAATCTCATCTGAGTCGATGAACACAAAACTGTCGGATGCTCTGTTCTAACTTGACTGTCTTCAATCTTTCTGTCAGTATGATCAAATGATGATGTACAGACCGAATAACTGACTAGGGTTACCATCAATGAAAACACTGGAAAAAATTTGCAGTGTCTCTTTCGAACAATCTCCCCCTTTGGCATTGATGGCAACACTTAGTGAAAAATGACTAAGTGTCGGATCAATACCAACATAAATACACTGCCAACTTCAAAACTTCAAAAATATCTTCAATCATAGCTCAAAACTACAACTCCCTCTAAGATGAATATAAATTTTTCACTGTACTACTCTCCCCCTTTGACATCAATGGAAAAGATGGGGAATCTGCATACAAAAATTAAACAAAAACTTCAAACTACATATGTACAAACTTGTTTCTACAACTTACACAAACTTGAAAATATCTGCAAAATTGTTCTTCAACAGGTTCAAACTTATTTCCCAACCCTTCTTGAGACTTTCCAAAATAGTCATGTGACCAGATAATAGATATGATTGCATCTCTTCGGACTCAAGGTTCACCAGATCACTGATCGCCATAGCATCTTGTGCTTCCTTCAAAGCATTAAGCATTGTTTCGAGCTTTAGACTAATTAGGCCTCTAAGCTCACATGCTCTTTCCACAATTCTGTCATTATCATGCTTCAGGCTCTTTATCTTGTCAAGTAGGGATATAACCTGACCTTCTTGCTTCCCAACAAAAATAGTTAAAGGATCAAAGCCATCAGAAATAACAACTAATTGTTTCTCATGATCCTTAATCTTCTTCTCATTGTCCTCAGTAAGTTTTGACAAAGACAAACATGACTTATAGATCTTTCCACCTTCATATAGTGAACTTTGAATATTCTTCACACATGTAGCTAACATATATTTATCATTAGCTATCATTCCTCTCAACCTACTAATTATTTTAGCATCAAACTCCTTCTAAACCTTAACCATAACTGACTTCTCAAGTGACTCAAAATGAGTACTTATAGAATTAATAAGCTTCTTCAACTCACCAGAGGGAGAACCGAATGGATCCTTGACATGAGTAGGCATGATTCTCTCCAAAACGCCAAATGCAAGACTCAAAATCTCACTGTCTTCAATGTGAGACTTCAACATTTCTTCCTTAGCCTTCGCCTGTGCAAATGATGCAACTTTCAATTTTGGAATTGGAGACAAAGTAGACAAATTAATAGGACCTTCACCCAATTCAAGGTCAAACTCTTCTTGTTGCTCTTCCATAAATTTCTTCATTACCTCTACAATGTCTCTTGCTTCCACTCGAACTTCCTTTGCTTCAACCTTCTTTTCTTCAACTACTGTTTCCTCAGCTACCGATTCCTACATGCCTTTAGGAATCTCAACTTCTTCACTTGACATCTCCTTTTCTTCAACCGACACAACTTTAGGAGCTTTAGTCTCTATAGGTGTTTATGTATCATACACATCAGGAGGAATCTGATTGTCCTCAACTATATCTTCCTTTACCTCTTCATCCACCAGACCAAATGAAATATCTTCAACATACACTTCTTTAGAGACAACATTGATTTTGTTCTTCAATAAAACTTCCTTTAGAATTCTTTCAGTTTCTTTTGCTACCTCTTCAGTCCTACCAATCATCAGCTTGTTCACCCTTGTTTTTCTCTTGAAATCTCTCTTAGCTTCATTCAAGATTGTCTTCATTTCCTCAATAGACATTACCAGACATAAATCTGCAAGAATACACTCTCTCATTTGCTCTTCTTCAGTTCTCACACTTACTCTCCTCATTTCCAAAATTTCATACAGTTCTTTAGGCAACTGAGACATGATCTCAATGAGAGTCATATTGAAATTGTTCAAATACTTTATTGTAGCCTCTTCAAGAACTCTTTGACCAACACTATAAAAGGTATCATACCATTCACATAGTGGCTTAAGATTACCATCCTTAATTATACCTCTTTCAACTTCCTTTATTGGCATACCTGGTTTGACAGTTTTCATATTTTTCTTTGCTTTTTCTTCTTCACTGGAGGGCTTGTACTTAGTGACTTCCATATGCTTTATTTCTCTCACTTCTTCATCAGATTTTGTTTCCTCATCTTCTGAAACAGCTACATAAACTCTTGTACTTTTGTCCTTCTTCCTCTTATCGGATGCTTTAGCTTGAGCTTTCACATGACTTGTCTTCTTGGCAGGACTGGATAGGGGTGCAGAGCTCCTTGTTGATCTAGTTCAGGTAGAGGATGCTTTCGGACTAGCATATTCAGTTCTAGATGGCTCTTTTTTTGCTTCAGCTTGTTCTCTCTTCCTTTTGGCTTCTCTCACGGCTTCTACAGATATACCCATGCTCTCTACAAAGGCTTCCACTTCTTTCCTTACTCTCTGTACTATCATTGGTTTCTTCAACTACTCATGTACTTACATATCTTTTTCTGAATAAGTTCCAAACCTCTCTTCTACAAACATTCAACTATGCATAATACTCTCTCCAACTATTTCAACAACATTTGTAGATCATCAATGTAATCACTGCACTCATCCACATCCTGGTGCCAATTATCGGTAGGGGGTTAAAATATTTTCTTGACAACTCCCCCTAGACCAAAGGCCTAAAACTAATTCTTGGAGGAATTACCAAATGTTGGATCTGGTGTTGGCTCATTTCCTACAATAGAGGAACTCTTTTTCACCCATGTCTTCTTCATTTGCTTCTTGATCTCATCTGTAGTGACTTTTCCTTTTCCCTTTTTATACTTTTGCATGTTTCTTTGATTTACTGGACCTTTTCTGCAAAATCTAGCAATGTGACCAGATTTGTTGCAATTGTATCACACCACATTTCTCTATCCAAACTAGTTGTTCCATTGATTTTCTCTTGATCTACACTAGTTAGCAATATGCCCAAATCTATTGCATGTATAACATCTGATATCTCTATAAAAATTGTTCATCATATTTCTACATTCAATTGAATTATGACCATACTTATTACAATTAAAGCACTAACCAGAGAATGATGGACCACTTGAATTCATTCTACTTCTACATTGAGTAGCCATATGACCAAATTTATTGCAAACAAAACAATAACCATTGAATCTTTGAGCATTAGGTTGTCTTACCAGATACTTTCAATCTTTGTTCATCTGATTTCCTTGCCTAAATCTCCTTTGTCCAGATCCGAAACTTTCTCCTATCTCATATCCAAGACCTCGTTTGTCACCTTCAGTCCTTTGAATTTTAATTAGTTCATCAAGCTTGGCTGGGCTAATCTTGAACTTCTCCTTGAATTCATTTGTAGTAGCAATTTCATCTCTGAGATCATCAATCTTCTTTTCAAGCTCTTCTTCATTATTTCTAGATTGTTCTAATTCAAGCTCCAATTGATTGAATCCATCAGTAATTTGGCTACATTCTTCAGATTTCTCTTTCAAGGACTGAGCAAGCTTCTCTTCATTCTTCTTTATATCTTCAATCTCCTTGGTCATCCTCATCATAATAGATTCCATCTCATGCTTTAGGACTTCATTATCTCTGGAAAACTTTGCACATTCTTTTGTCTTTTCCTTCAGGGCTTGACTCAGTTGTTCATCTTCAATGCATTTATTGTCTTCCTGATTGAACTTATCATAGAGTTCCCTTCTCTTCTCCTTGGACTTATTGATTTTGTCTTTCAATGACTCAATGAATCTCTCAGCATTCGTGAGATTTGCTTGCAATTCCCGGACTTCAGATTTAGACTGATCAAGATCATCTAGGGCCACCAAAATTTGTTGTTGAAGACTGCTTGAATCCATTGAAACACTTTCCAAGATCTTCCCCAAGTTGTTAAACTTCTTTCGAGGAACTAGGCTCTAATACTAATTGTTGGAATCAAGGAACATTGAGAGGGGGGGTGAATTAGTGTTCTGCAATTTTTAACTTTATTAATTTGATCCTTAAAGTGTTGATAACATTCAACCAAAATAAAGATGCATGAACATAAGACAAATATCCACAACACCATAACAAAAGTATTTTTTACATGGAAACCCTGTTAGGGGAAAAACTACGGTGGAGGTCAATCCACAATATTATCTGAGTATACTCAAAAAGAAAGTTTACAAAATGGAAATGCACTTGCATTCAGGCACATCACCTAGAGCTCACTGCTCAAAATCAGGATGACTCACTGCCTTACAAAAGGTTTGGATTACATCCAAAGATTTGAACTGAGAAAGTAGCATCTACAAATGTCTGATTACAGTTCCAGTTAGGCTCATCAATTGGTTTCTTGACCTTCTGACTGATTCTGCTCTTCTGCTCTGTTCTGCTTTAACTCACTTCACAAAATCCTTAATGCACGAGTGAAATTGTGCATAATCGCCTTACAACCCTTCTAGTTTTTGCAACACACACTAATACACTTTGAACATATATCAAAATGATATGATTGATCACTTATATATATCTGTGACTAAGGATTTAATCGCTACATGTTGGCTTCAACAAAATAAAAAAATATTTACAAATTGTCGGCTCAAATCATGAATAACTTTCAATGTGCATCCACCAAAGTTGGCCACAACATAGTTAGGACCCAAATCAAAATGCTCGAACACAAAAACACTTAAATAATTACTCCTCAAATATTCGTAACACGCTACATTTACTAAGTCAGCCTTCATGTGCTAATGAATATAAAATTAATCAACCGGATCTACTAACTTGCACATGAATCAATACGAGGCTCTAAGATTCACATATAACATAGATCATACACTAGACTACCTTCCTTGAGATCCACAAATAAAAGTGACAACAAAAAATCTCATGTGAGTCGATGAACACAAAACTGTCAGATGCTCTGTTCTAACTTGATTGTCTTCAATCTTTCTGCTGGTATGATCAAATGATGATGTGCAGACTGAATAACTGAGTAGGGTTGCCATCAATGACAACGCCAAAATTTTTTTGTAGTGTCTCTTGCCAATAGAGCATACCTTTAAATTGTGGAAGGAGAAACATATTTAATAACCTTACTCTTAGAGCAATATTCAAGAGCCCAATGACCAATTTTGCCATAAAATTTTACCAAAACATCTCTTTGGAATGAGGAGGGTCTCTAGTACCAAACTTATATTCCCCAAGCACTACCTTAACAAATCCTAGTGAAACATTCAAATTGTAGGTGAAAATGGAGAGAAAATGTTGGTTTGAAACAATCCCTTGTGGCAATAGTCACAACCTTCAAGTGTTGTGTATGATCCATTTATAAACCCACTAAATGCAAACAATAGATGGGACACCTCCAAATCAACTAACAAGAAAAATATAATAGTGCATCACCCAACCAAATAATGCTTCTTGGCAACTTTGCAATGTAATGTCCCACCCTAATTTTTATTTTTGGTTTGGTGAAACAATCAAATAGGACAATAGATATTACATACCATGACACTCATATTTCAATTAAAAAATGATATCCACAATCGGATATTGCATTATAGAGTGTGTAGAATGTTGAATACATTGAAATAAGATAATCAAATACCCAATTGAGCCAAACACTCAATGATCATGTTTTTGACATGCCCATAAGTTGTATTAAGTTTGCATGTCTAATACAAAGCTTGTATAACAACATATGACAAGATTTGTCAATACCCAATAGGGTGAATAGCATTTATAACAATACTACAAGATACCCATGAGTAAATCACATCAAAAGGGAAAACAACACATACCCATTTGTTGATATCACACATAAGTCTGAAAATTGATTAGAACAACAAACTAAAGCTCTAGAAATGTACCAACAAACCCTCCAAAACCTTAGTTGTTCCACTCCAAAGTATCAATATTCAATAGTCCAATATGAAATGCCTCCAAATACACTCAAGGGGATCTAACACCCTAGGCATTTGACCGCCAAATGCTCCACATCCTGTTGTACCAAAATGTATGACTTGCCAAGTGACAAACCACTTCAAAACACTCCCAATTTTGACACTTAACTCTTCAAGATATGCTCAAATATATCTGTGGAATTATCATTCAAATAGACTCAATATTTGCTTGGAAAATCTCTTTGTGACAATCCTGCAACTATGCCAGTAAGCTCAAGCGCAATCCCTATAATGAGACTACCAACAACATTCAACTCTACGTGAAATTCATATGATTCTACCATGTAATTCCTTTCCTACACAAATTGTAACTTTGAATGAGTCACACTGTAATAACCTAGATGGATCTTTTGTAGCAACCTCAATGTTCTACTCAGTAAAATTTCCAACATTTCGCTGTGCGAGTAAATAAACTATGTAACAAGCCATTGCAATAAAAAAATTATTTTCTTTATTGAGAATATACAAACAAAGATGCTATCAAAATACAATAAAGATTCCATTCCATTACAATAATTTCACAAGTTACATTAATACAAGAATGCATACAATTGTACATACATAGCTCAAATGAGCTTTAGAACAAATAGCTTATTGACGGTCCAAGATCCTTCCTTTCAAATCTTGGTTCTTTTGTCGCCTGCTATGGAGGAGAAGCATCACTCAAGCGCTTTCCCGCCAACCACGAACTCATATGCAATCCCTTGCAAATCTATCATTTGATAGATGGCCCTTCCCTTTGATGAATAGATTGGTAGAGTAACCAAATAACGACAACCAACTGAGCATAGTGTTGTGTCCTACATAACTAGAACTTGTAAACCCACAATCTAGAATTAGCATGTAATACTAGATCACAGTGAATTGATAGTGGAGCTAGAGGTAGTCACATTACTTTGGCCAAAGTCTTCTCATTTAGAATTTCAAATGAAGATCATTCTATCACATACAATACTTAGGGCCAATTTTACCTAAGGCCATCATAAACTACACATAGGTTCTTCCTTCAATGGATAATTTATCACCCCAGAGATAACCTATCACCATTTCTACTAACTTGGAATAAATCTACTTAACAAAGTAAATACACAAGCTCCCTCCCACACTAGATATACAATCCTAGGAGTAAACACAAAATATCCTAGTTAAATCAATAACCTAGCTATGAGTAGCACTTATGATACTCATGTTTAATCATATCTAGTATGTAATACTTATGATAAACACAAACCTCCTATTATGAAGTACATACAAGCTCATCATAAAAATAGTGTAAGAGCTTCTAATTCCTTTCCAAAGCATTAATATTTTCCCTATTTGCAAGTACTCATAATAGACAATTCAAAGCAATCGTGGAAAATAATCTTTCAAAAACTAAACAATAAAAGAAGAAATATCCTCATGCATGTTTTTGCTTTATCCAAATGATTGATTGTAAATCGGTTTCCCCACAACATCAACTAGCTTATACTTGACTCCTTCAACTATGCCATAGTAACCTTCCTCACTCAAGTTGATATTGTACTTCACTCAAATGCTAACACTCTCACAAACAATTATAGCTCTCACTTTCTCTTAGATAACATAGAATATTGTAGATATGGATTGCAAAGAAGAATGTATAAAATTATGAGCATAAAGCATATAGGATGCATCCCAAACTAGTGAGTTTGATCTACTATTTATACAACATAAAAGACACTTTCCATCTTATAGATTAGGAATGGGTGTTGAAAACAATCACCATGCAATACCACTCACTCAATAGAGCTAAAAGGTGGCACACTAAGAAGAACATACTTAGCCAAACAATACTACAAATCACCCTCATTTGGTGATAGTAGCGAAATACTATTTCAAACCAACACATGTTGATAAAGCATAATTCAAATTTCCCTCGCAAATAACATCTATAGTGAATAGGATTCATAAGGTAGTGCCGAGATAAAATAACTCTTCCAACAGCTAGTGGGTTAATTGTATATTTGAATCAATCAATATCAAATATGTGACACTTAGACCAAATCGACTTAGTCCTCATATGAGTCAGCTCCTTTCATTTATCAAATTGACCAAGTCGTCGACTTGCTATTCAAGCTCAATATTTGTTGTTTGATATTTACCAAAGACAAGGCATTAATTAATTTACTAAGTTAAAGTTATTCCCAACTAAGGCGTCGACTAAGTCTCCTCCACATATCGACTTAATGCTACAAGTTATTTTGAAGTATATGTGTTGCTTTATGCGTGGCAACATGAGTAAAACTGTGCCTCTCAAAGTATAGCTATAAGTATAATATATGTGGCTTAGATATTGGCTCATGCACATAGATTATAGGCTCATGTGTATTCAACACATTAATGATAATATATTTGTGGTTGTATGTAATAAGATTGCATTCATTAGACTCACTACAATGCATGGTTTACACATTACTATTTAGTAATGTTTCCCAAGCTTCCAACTCTCATGTGTGGGCACATGTAGCGCCATGCTTTTGAACTCCATTTACTAATTGTATTCACTTATACCTATTCAATGCGCTTGGTCAAAGTTTTCATTGAAAGTAGCATAAAGAGTATAAGAAATGTTGAATGTATGGGTGTTGCCTTTATACATATATTTAAGCGATGTCATCATATATATATTTTTCAGCCTTTGTTCAAGTAATAGTTGGCCTCTTATCATCACATATGATAATAAATCTCTAAGCATATGAATATATTTATAAATGTATATTAATATATGCACATATACACAATATCAAATAAGTGTGAATACATTTGATATACAAATGAATACGAACCAGTTAACATTCACGTAATAATTATAATATATTTATATATATTTACATGCATATATACACTCCTCTTTTCAAGCATAAATGCTCATGTGTGTGTGTGTGTATCCATGCACATAATATTCATATCGTACAAAGTCATAGCCCATTTGATAATCAAATTATTGCGTTAGAGCGATATATATATATATATATATATATCATTACTTCATATATATGTGCAAGATAATAATATTGTACATAATGTCAACTGTATATATATGCTCATATATACATACGTATACATGTATTTACGTATATATCTTATATATATAGATATGTATGTATGTATGTATACATTCGATTGTACAATTAGGCACATGCATATTTAATATGCTTACACATATATCAAGTTATCATATTCTCGTCAATACATATATTCATTAAGTGTATATATATTCACATATATATAATTGATTCATATATAATTGATTCCTCGTGTGAGTATGTTTTTGTAAGTATTTCTACTTACACATACATGCATATGATTATGCTCTCATGAACAGATCAATGTATAAATATACTCATACACATGTATACATTTAACATAAATATTTATCGATAGGAAGATCAAAGGTCCATAAACTTCAAACACATAAAAATCATCCAAGCATGCATTCAATGGTAATCAAGACCCTTACTAATGCAGACACATCAAACTAAGGATGACTTACCAAATCCCAACACAATGACTAGACTCAACCATTCTATTGTGAGTGTGTGTGTAAGCTCAAATAGGTTATGTTATTGGTTACCTGACCAAGATCTTCTCCTAAGTGATACTTCCCCTCCGCCTAGAGGATTTACCTACAACCACTAACACATTCTCATGGGAGCCACATATTCACAAAATATGTAGTATACGTAATACATCTCCAAAGTTAGAATATAAATTCAATAACCATCCATTTCACATATATGCATTTCTTCATATAATATTTAAATGAAATAACATTCATTCATAATACATCAATAAAGTGCAAGCACATTTTATTCACCATCAGAATATGAATTACATTCACATTTACCCTACATAGTAATATTAAATAGTAATTACATAATTGGGGTGTAACATACTTCCCCCCTTGTGAATCATCTTCTCTAATGATTTATAACACTTTAACACATAGATAAAGTTGAGTATGGGTTTATACTTACTCTTTTTAATTCATTTAAGAATAATTAAACATCCTTCCTATGTAGCATTTCACCTTGCAACCTTACCCTTCCTAGACTTTGCATTGAGTGCCCTCGCCAACGCATAGGGAAAACTTGTATGCCTCACACATACTTACTCTCCCAAAGAGCTTTATTATATTATCATATTACCTTGTAAGTACATCCTAGGTATAATAGTATCTATACATGACACCTAAGACATAGTGACTAGAAAATCATTGGCCCATGAATTTATCCTTAGTATAATCCATATAGAAAAGGAATAACGATGCATTGCACCTACACCGTGGGTCACATCCTTCCCTTTGGTATTTGTACTTTCAGACAACTCAGAAGCTGAGTTCATCCATCACTTACACATCCATTTTTCCTTACCATAAAGTATTCTTCTTGACTACTTGTCCATCTTGAGCATAACATTGCTCTTGGCGACTTGTCAAATTTTGATACTACTTCATACTTAAGCTTTGTATTGAAAAATTTTCATCAATCTCTTCGATCTATTACTCCTTTTTGACAATCTATCAAGTCTATGGTTAACCCTATTTCAACCTAATAGAGTTTCCAACCTCCCTTTCCATCTACTGGTCCAAACCTCAATGTTAGAAGTTTATAAATCATTCAAGATTTGGTTTACCACTTTTGCCTATTTGGCTATAATAATATATTGTGCATTCGTTCAATTAAATGTCTCATAGTATGATCATGGTTCACACAACCCTATCATTATTTGCTTGATCACAACTAAGATAACCTTCTCAAGAATACTAAGCAACTACTTGTCACAATATATTATTTATTATTGAAATCTTATAAATCAAGTTTCCAACTAGCGTTGGTTACCTTGGGTGAGTCTATCCACTAGAACATTATGTTAGTTTCACCAACATAGATAGATTGATTTGTCTTGTGTTCTACCACTCTCCCTCTAGAATCTCAAGAGAGTATATATGTCCTACTAATGATGACATCCGGTTTTCATTTCCTGGCATACTAGACATTATCTTGCCACATTTCGTGTAGCCTCTTACTCTATCTTTTTCCAAGTTATAGTGGTTCCTCATCTGAAAAAACAACTTTTTCATTCCAATTTCCTAACTTCGACATCAATCTCCTCATTTCATTCCCAAATCTTCCAAAATTCTGGGTACATAGGTTCTTTTATATCCAATAATAGTATATTTTTTGACTAAGTGAAAACCTATTTTATGATCTCATGCCATCTTTAGTTCCCAGGTAATTATGGTTAGGAGTTTAGAAGGGATAAATCTCCTTTATATTAGGACATCTACAACTTGGATTTCTTCTATCCTTGGATTGTTTCCAAAGATTCAATTCATCTTTTAACTCGATCTAATTTTCCCAATAAGAATTGGTGTTAATTTCGAGTATTAATCCTCATTCAATCATGTTGGTCCCTAGAAGATATCAAATTTAATTGCATACCTAATTTCCAAGCACAAACGTTTCTCGTTAGCTTCATTGATTCACTTAATTGCATATAGGTGAGTCCCAACTTTGGTATGCCCTAATTCTAGGATATAGTCATTAATCAGTGACTAGTCTGATGTTATAGGTTACTCTAACCCTATATGTTCCAATCAAGACCAAATGTATAACCCAACCAAGTAAGTTATTTCCAACCTATAGGTGTCAATGAGTAGTCCAATACATATCCCAACCCAATAGGTAAAACTTAACTTAAGGTTTCTCTCTTTAATCAAATGAACTTCTCATCCCAAATAAGTTATTCTAATCCTAGGATTTCATTCAAGAGTAATGTATGATCAAGTGATCAATCAAGTAAAGATAATTGATGTGGTTGCATAGCGTCGCATCCTACCGTATCTTTCATACCATCTCTATGGATTTATAGCTAAACCCTATCATCCCCAGGTCTCTTAGCATAGTAAGCTACAGTGTTAAGTCACTTCACAACATGGATATATTTCATAATATGTAGTATTACTACCTATGTATAGAAATAACATCGTTATATAAATCTTCCATATAAGGTATTGTAACTAAGGGAATTTTCCTAAGGTTAGCAGATTAAATGCCAAAAACACAAAAACCCAAAGCAATAATGAAGTGCAAAGGAAATAACATGAAAACTAATGAAAGATCTCACCCAAAATTCTTCATTCTCCATGGCTAACCTCCATTATACCTTCTAAACTTGCTGGAAATAATCTAATGACTATGCCAAACCTTAAGAAAATGTTGAAGGATTTAACCTAAATGACCTCACAAATGCAACTAGCAAACTATGAAGTATGCAAAAAATAGCCTAAAATGACAAGATAGCAAGAGCATGAGATGACAAAATATGAGCATGAGGTGACAAAATGAGGCTAGAAAATGCAATTTTAGATGAATGGCTAGGATTAAAAGTTGAAAAATTCCCTAGAATCAATGGTCAAGATTCAATGTGACAACCCACAATTAGGGTTAGGGAAACATTAGGGAAAATTTAAAATGAATGGACAGGATTGATTTTTAGAAAATCAAATCAAGGGTTGGCAATGCATGTGACAAGAGATAAGATTGGCACAAAAAAAGAGAAAGCTGAAAAAATCAAATAATATTAGCAATTACTTGATTTATGGAAGAAAATTGCTATTTTGAATTAAAAATAAGTTTAATTCAAAAGGGGAGAGTCATGTGACAACAAATAATTAATGCAAATTATTTACTAAAAAGAGGGAAAATTGGAAAGTGGGACCATTTTAAATAGTATTAATTTATTTAAAATGGGGAAAATGCCAAGGTGGACCATAATTTTTTTTTTTGAAAACAAAGGGGTAAAAACTTTATTAGAAATCAGAAAAGAGCATTACAATAATAACCAAGGGACCCAGCCCCAGAAAACAAGGCGAAAACCCCACAACATAAAACAACATCAACTATCCCCATGTATCCTCCTATCCTCCTCCAAGAATCGATCTAAATCCAGATGCAGCTCAGGGTTAACCTGATCCCAATCCTCAACCTTCCAACCACTATCATGCTCAGAGGCCCATTTGGCCAAGTAGTCAGCAGCAAGATTCCACTCCCTCGGGATGTGAACAAAGGATGCCTCCTCCATCCGAGAACTAACCTGAAGAATCCGTTGAACCACCATAGCCAACTACCAATTTATATCAGATATCTTTTGCTCATTCAAGAGATTAATCAAAATTTGTGAATCAGCTTCACATATAACCTTTCTCCATCCCAAAGCAAGGGCCCTCTCAATAGCATGAATAATTACTAGACCCTCCATGAAGTTAACAGTCTTCACCCCCTCATGTATAGAGAACAGAAAAATCACCGACCCAGCTGAGTCCCTGCCAACCCCACCAATTCTAGCAGGCCCAAGATTTCCCCTAGAAGAACCATCAGTATTGATCTTTAAAAATCCATTGGGAGGAGGTAACCATCTTCCAACCCGTTGAACCCTCTTTTTCCCATGCCTATAGTTCCTGGAACTGACAAAAGATGAATGAATTTCTTGAAGACCCAGTCTGGCCACCAACTCAACATCACCTCTCTCCAAGGGGAAAACCACATCACATTTAGCTAAAATTGACTCCTGCACCATTCCTAGCATATGCATCCAAACTTGTCGACCCACCAACTTCTGATCACGAAAAATTCAGTGGTTCTGCTCCAGCCAAATCTGCCAAAGCAGAAAGGTAGGGCCCACGAACCAAACTTCCTGCAAAAAGGAAGCCATAGAAGGAGGTCTTCAAATACTATCCCAAAATTCAACCAAAGAGCATGCATGAATACAAGGAAGCTTCCACACCTCCCACCACCAATGCCAAAGCTACACAACAAAGGGGCACCAGAAGAACAAATGCGAAGAATCCTCTTCCGCTCCCCCACACAAAACACAAATTGAAGGTCCTTGAAATCCCCATTTACGAATGCTATCCCAGGTCAAGCACCTATTCCAAGCCAAATTCCAAACAAAGCAGTTGCATTTAGGCCACGAGAGTTTATTCCACACCCTTTTCCACTAATGAACCTCTGCCCCAGTTAGCTTCTGAGCCAATAACACCTAATAACTAGAAGCAACAGAGTAAACCCCCTTAGGATTATGGGTCCAAGCAAGAATATCCTCTTCCAGAAGAGAACTACAACTCCTACTATGAAGAATCTTGTGAAGCTCAACACTTTCTTCTACAAGTCCCAAATATGGCCACACTACGGGATCCTTCCAATGAGCTACCTCCAACTGACCAAAAGAAGCAACAGACTTGAAGTCACTCACCTTAGCCCAGCCAGCCTCGAGAAATCTTTGGCACAAAGGAAGTAGGTTGGGGAACTGAGAAGTAAGTGGAGGGAATCCATCCCAAGAATCCGACCAGAAGAGAGCTTCAGTTCCCCGTCTACAAATCCAAAATAAACCTTCCTTGATAAGCTTTGCACCCTTCTGAAGAGTATTCCAAATCACTGAACCTTTCCCCTCAAGAGGGTAACAAGGGAGATCCTACCGTGGAATCCCCGGGAAATACTTATGAGATAATATAATGGCCCATGGCTGATCCTGTTCCACACACCATCTCCAAAATAGCTTAGCAGGCACATCCACTCCAGATAATGCAGACTGTCGAAGACCAAGACCACCAAATTGCTTTGGGATGCACACAATATCCCACTTGACCAGGCTCCACTTGGAGGATGACAAACTTCCCGCCCATAAGAACTTCCTTTCAAGAGAATCCAACTCCCTCAGAAAACCCATCAGAGCCACCTGAAGCATACATCTGTAGGTAGGGAGAGCCTGCACCACCAACTTGAGAAGTTGAACCCGCCCCGCAAAAGACAACCATCTGTGGGTCCAATGATTAACTTTTGCACGAAGCTTATCAATAATATTCTGCCAAGAACCCTTGGGAAGATGGCAAATAGAAATTGGGAAACTTAGATACGTCAAAGGGAGAACCCCTATCTGAAACCTCAAGATATTAGCAATTCTTCTCTGTATGGGGGTCGGCATATTGAAGAAGAATATGGAATACTTTTCCTCATTAATCAATTTTCCTGAAGCAACAAGATATATGTCCAACACTTGCCTCAAGTTAGTAGCTTCCCTAATAGTAGCCATCCCCATCAGGGCAGTATCATCAACAAACTACAAATGAGATTGCGAAGGAAAGTCTCCACCCCATCGCCAACCCTGAATGATTCCAAGCTCCACCCTTCTTTTCAACAAACGTCCAAGGCCTTCCACAAGAAGCAGAAAAAGATACAGAGAAAGAGGATCCCCTTGGCGCAAACCCCTTGAGGCACCAAAAAGTTCAGAATGATCTCCATTTATCGAAACTGAGAAGGAAACAGACGTGACACAACTCATGACCCATTGGATCCACTCCTCACAAAAACCAAAAGAAACAAGGATCTTCTACAAAAAAGACCATCTAACCCTGTCATAAGCCTTAGCCATATCCAGCTTAATGAACATAGCCTTCTCATGGGAGTTGTCCATGGAGTGGATGGTCTCCGTAGCAATGAGAACCCCGTCAAGAATCTGTCAACCCGCCACAAATCCACTCTATTCCTCTAAAATCAACACTTTAGGCCACTTCTTCAATCTCTCAGCCAATAACTTAGAAATGATTTTATAAGCCACATTGCAAAGAGAGATAGGTCAGAACTGAGATAACCTATCAGCCCCTTCACACTTGGGTATGAGAGCAAGGAAGGTGGAATTCAGAGCATGAAGCATCTGTTTATTCCTCTGGGACTCAAGGACAACCGCCAGAAGATCCAACTTTATGATATCCCAGAATTCGTGAAAAAATTCAATTGGGAAACCATCGGGACCAGGAGCTTTACCCTTCTTCATCTGAAACACAATCCCTTCCAGCTCATCAAGAGAGATATCTTTCATCAGATACTCATTCGCCTCCCTAGAGACCAATTGAGGATATAAGAAAGAACCTATGCTTCCTCAACAGAGCCCCCTCGTGAATCCTCCCTAAATAAAGTAGCAAAATACTGAGATGCCTCAGCAAAGATTTCCTGAAACAAGGCAAGACATTCACCCCTATCATTCACCAGAATAGGAATGGAATTACCATGCCTCCTGTCCTTCACAGAATTGAAGAAGAAGGTAGTGTTTTTATCACCTTCTTGTAACCATTCAACCCGGGCCTTTTGCTTCCAATAGATTTCTTCCCGCAATTCAAATTCCTCAACCACTTTCAAAGTCTTAGCCTCCTCCCTTAGAAGATCCTCAGAGGCCCCATTCTCATGAATCAACCGCGTAATATTATTCAACTCCTCCTAGGCCACAACCTTAGCATGAAAGATATTACCAAAACATCGCCGATTCCACCTTTTAAGCTGATATTTGACAAACTGAAGAAGCTTGGAGAATGTGTACATTGCCATACCAAAAGTTGGTCTACCAATCCGCCACCACTCAGCCACATGTTCATGAAGAGTAGGATCCCGTAACCACATAAGCTGGAACTTGAATGAGGGAGAATGAGGCCCCCGAGCAGAGATAATACTAAGCTTAATAGGCCAATGATCATAACCTCTCCAATCAAGAATTTCAGATCGAGTGGACCATAAGTCTCCAACCCAATAACAGGACCAAGAATCGATCTAGCCTCTCAGCAACACAACTCTCACCAATTCTCCTATTATTCCAAGTAAAGCGACCATTCCTTGGTAGAACATCAATAAGATTTAATTCAGAAATGCTATCTCTAAATAATAGAGCAGAAGGCTCCAACCTAGGAATTCCACCTCTTTTCTCAGACAACTCCACAATAGCATTAAAATCGCCAGCCATAACCCACGGATGGTAAGGAGCTAAGCTACGAACAAAACGAAGATGGGACCATAGAAGTTGTTTACCCAGAAACTCAATAGGAGCATACACATTAGAGAGGAGAATACACTCACTAGTCTCATACCAAGAGACAACTAGGGATATAGAGGATCTAGAGGACATCCACTAGAGAGGGATAATCTTCTGAGGGTTCTAAAAGCAAGCCACCCCTTCGGAAGCACCAAGAGCCCCCACACACTGGCATTCACCATATTTTCATAACTTAGGAGCCATGGCCAACATATTATCTACAGATAGTTTAGTCTCCTGAAGAAAAAGAACATCCAGAGAATGATTCCTAACCAAATCACGAACAACTTTTTGTCAAGGGCCACTGTTCAAGCCCCTTACATTCCATGAGAGAACAATCATTTCTGGGGGCATGAAAAATGTGAATCCAGAGTCTTGACTAACCCTGACTCCACCAAAGTTTCCCCAGTTAATTTAATCCTCTCCATATCCTTTTTCCTTCCCAGCTTGGAAGTCCTATCACCAACCCCTTTCTTCAGTTCATTTTGCTGGATACCCAAACGAGAGGAGGCCAAATAGCTCTTCCCCACATCCTTGCCTCCTTTCAGGGGAAATGGGGAACCACCTCCACCACTCTTCGAAGCTCTAATAGAAGATTCTTGTTTAGTTTGGACAATCAATTGTTGATCCATATCCATCTGCCCAACTCCAATCTCCTGCACAACTTGCATGGCCTCCAATGGTGGCCCATCCTGTCCTGTACCCAAAGTTCCCTAATCCAAGTTCAACAACCCCAGATTCACTTCCTCCTGGCTGAGATCATCCAACACCTCAAACCTATTAAAAGTTTCATCATCCTGCCTCTCCCTCAAGGTCCGCTTCTGGCCCCGATTCCTATTGCGAGCCTTGACAGGGACATAACCATCATCTCCATTACCATCACCTGGAATAGGCTCCTTACCATTATCAGCCCTAGGTGGATTACGAGAAGGATGAGAAGGTTGGGGCACCACAGGCTTAGCCCTAGGGCACCTACGCTGCAAGTGACCATATTCATGACAAAGACGACACCAAAAAGGTAGGGTTTCGTAATCTAGTTGTTGCACCCAAGTATATGATCCAACACTCACTTCAATAGAATCTGGCAGTGGCTTGCTTACATCAATTTCTACACAGATACGAGCAAAATTCATTACCTTTTTATACTACGTCTGTTGTGAAGACCCAACAGGTTTACCGAGCATTGAAGCCACCAAATGCAACACGTCATCCCGCCAACACTCAATTGGAAACCATGACAATCGAACCCAAACTAGGATTCAACTCGGTATTGCCTCAGTCGGGTTGAAGCCAACATGCCATGGCTTGATAAACAAACCCACCTGGTTATAAAAATAGGGGCCACCCTCGAAGACCTTATTCCGATCTGCCATGCAATCAAAAGAGACCATAAAAAAGTTGTTCACAAGGAGCCTAATCTCCATCTCCCCCTTCGGCATCCAAGTCTGCTGAGCCTAGGATTCCAAAAATTGCAGCGAGACTCTCAAACCCATGAACTTGCAATAAAAAGAGTGCCTTGAATAGTATTCAATATCATCTGCATGCATTTCCATCAGAATAATCAACTTCGGTCGCTCTTTGCATCTTTCCAAACACCCATTAATCTTCGTTATTCGGGAACCACTAACCGATCCTAGATCATTCATCTCCATCTTTGAAGAAAACAACGTATTATCAAAAACATTCACTCCATGCGCCGAAGGCTTCGAACCAAATGCTAATCGAAAATCCAATTTGGGGCTAGCCCCAGATGTTTCCCCACCCGGCATAGCAAAAAACAAGATCCCCAGCAGGCATGCAAACCCCCAGGACACTTTTGCAAGAAATGGAAAAAAAGAAAAGACCCCAAGGGAAGGATCAAAACCCTTCCACCCACAAGCCACCCAAACGGCAGCAAGAAGGCCTCCAGAAAAGAAAAAACCCCACCACCACAACCCCAATAGCTTCAAACCCCCCCCCCCCACAACGCAAAAGTGAGCAACACACAGAGAACGAGCTAGGGCACGGTCACCCTAGCTCGGCTTGCAGAGCACGCGAACGCCATCCACCAATCCCCCTGGACCATAATTAAATGAATTAAAAAAATTATTTAATTATAAGAAGACACAAAAGAATTAATGACGTATTTAAATAAATAAATAAAATTTACTTATTTAAATAATCAGGAAGACATAATGGACAAAGATAATTAAATAAATTAAAGAATTTATTTAATTATAGAAAGGGACTAAAGTATTAGTGACGTATTTAAATGAATAAAAACATTATTTATTTAAATAATCAAGAGGAATAAAAGACAATGAATCAATTAAATAATTACAATTATTTAATTAATAGTCGAAGTTGGACAAGAAGACACAATTAAATAAATTAATTATCTTAAGAAGAAATTATGAAAAATAGAACTTGCAAGCCTAGGTCATTTTTATGTGTCTATATTTTTCCCCTCTTTGTCATAATACAACCTATCGCATTGTGACAAAGAAAATTTAGTCAAAAATATGCCCCAACGAAGGTATGGAGTATCTATGCCCCCTCGAGAAATTTTTCAAATTTTGGCTCAGCCACAGAAAAATTTGGAAAGCGTCATGTTGATGGTGTTTTCTGCACAGCAACAACCCAGACAGAAAATGATATTCTATCTCTCTTGAAAGATAATCTTCAACAATGAATTGCTGAAAATCACCCCAAGGTCTCTTGGGTGTCAGGTCATGACAATGCATAAACAACTCAGATAATATGTGAAAATGCTGGTAATCACAAGGGGCCTTACAAATGAACAATGCTGGAAGTGAGTTTTCATCAGATGCGACAATATAGTGATGCTTTCAATCCTAAAACTAACCCAGATTCAAAATAAACAACAAAAGAGACAAGGGTTTAGAGAGATTCTATTCTATTCTAACTCCTAAGATTAACAATGCAAATGATGAAACACTTGAAATGGAGCAATCCTAACGAAACCAATCTCTGCTTGACCAAGCTTAATCCGCAATCTTATAGAAACAGTGCAATCTTCTAAGGTTTTAAAGATTTTCAGATCATGAACATTCACCCAAGACAACCCAATTGCAGTTGAAATGAATAAATCTCCACAATTGAACCAAGCACAATGACTATAAAGGTCCAGGCTAACTTTGCAAAGCAACTAACAATCAGCTAGCTACAAAAAGTATGGACCAGGGATTGTTGCAAACACTTCAAACATTAAATCAACATCATTGAATCAGATTTAAATCTAAATCTAACAACCTTGAGCAATTTGAAAGATAGAATCATAAGAACCATGCAAGATAAGTCAACACAAAAGAGATCACAAGAAAATCACAATGCCTTCAATTGTATTGAATCACCAAACTCCAGCAACAATTTCAATGTTCTGTTACAACATTTGCTTGAAAGAAGCTAACTCCTAACTCTAACTACTGCTAAACTCGCTTGTATCTATCCGTGCATTCCTCTGTTATCTATTCTATCAATCTACCCCCTTACAAATGAGGCAAAAATGCCATTTATAGAAATCCCCAAACATGTCGGCCCAATTACATTTTACAATAATAACTAGTCCCAAAACAGGTCGGCCCAATTAGATTTTACAATAATAACGGGCCCCAAAATAGGTCGGCTAGGAGAATTTCAAAATAGGACAAGATTTGCATTAAATGCATGAATATTATCCATGTCGGCCTACGATCTCCAGCAAGATCAGATTCACGTGTCTTCCAGAAAGTCCTCCAGCTGTAGACAGTTTTGGCACGGATTCTTAGGCAGGTCCCATTTTGAAAATTTAAATTGAACACTTCCAGGCCAGGCGGATTTTACTAAATAAGAAAAAAATTTCAACAATAGATCATCAAAACGAACCAAGAATGCATGTAACATCATGTAATATATCAAATTAAGCATGGGGTGTTGAGCATTTATCATCAAATTCATCAATTTAATCCAGTATTTCAATTTGCACAAAGCCTGGCAGAAAATTCAAAAAAATCCGGGTGGACTGGATTTCCGCGGATGGCATAAAATTCCGGACTTTGGCACATTCTAGAAAACTAAAGAAATCTGGGAAAATCCAGTTTGGGCGAAAAATCCCGAATGCAGGCAAAAACCCAAACTTCGCTCGGATCCGAAATTTTCATGGAAATCAGGAAAATCCGGATGGAGCGAAAAATCTCGGACTAGACTAAAAACCCAGATTTTTTTACAGAGTCGGACTTTGAGCAGAATCCGGAAAAATCCGAACGGACCGAAAAATCCTAGATTGGGGTAAAAACTAGGATTTTGCTCAAAACTTAGCTTTTTCGAAGGACAACTCGGGAGAAGGACTTAGACAAGCAAGATGAACACCTAAGGACCTCTGAAGGCAATGAAATCAATAAAATTAAGGGGCCAAAAGACACCAAAAGCCAAAGCAAAAAGAGGGTCCCTACTTTCAGTGGGGCGTGTGTGCAAAACCGCACAACACGTCCCGATAAAGCAATTTGATGACAAGAAAAGCGATGGCGCATACGGTTTCAAATTTCATTTTCATTTCACCCTTTGCAAATTTGAGAGCACATAGCAAAGAGGAATTTAATAGAGATGGTGATTCTAGTGACTGAGCACTGCGGGGAGATCGTTCGGACATATAGATGACCAGAGGGCTTGGAGCCAACGGTAAGTGCATCTAACTTTGTCATTTTATCATTTTGTGTGTCATTTTTAGGGTTTTAGGGCAATGAACGAACGTTCCGCGATGCATATGTGTGCGTGTAAGCCACATTCGCATTCGTGTTCGACGCATTTGATGCGTCGTGACACAAACGCAAGGGGTCCTTAGGATAGGTCAATTAGGCACAACTCATTTGCAGAAAATTGAGACACATTTGCCAAGTCGCGCTGCAAATGAGAGATGTAATGCCACATTTGAAAGATTGTGACACATTCGCGAACTCGAGCAACAAATTTGAATAGATTGACGCATGTGACAAGAATCGTGATGCAAGTGCCATGTTGAGATGCAAACGTGAGCTGGAACGATGCAAACATCGTATCGTGATGCAATTGAGGTATGAAATGATGCAAATGCCTAACCGTGACACAAATGAAGTCAACATGATTCATTTGACGTTGAATTTGACCAAGGCTGACTTTGTTTAAGTTCAAATTTCTAAATGCTTTTGCATTAGAAAAATGATAATAATGATTTTTAATGATGTGCTAATGCGTGTCTTGGCTTGTGTAGAGATAATTAGCACCTATTTATACATGGGAGAGCAGGCCATCTACCTATGGATTCTGGGACTAGTTGCAGGATAGGGAGCGACGGTGACTGATGTGATTGGGACTATACTATGTCGCCTATATGCCCATTGTCTGAACAAATAGGGACTTTTGAATGTGCTTTGCGAGAGATGGCACTCTGAGACATGTTCCTTCCATTTTCCGATGGGGGAGGCTACAGTGACACTCAAGGACGTATACCAGATTTTGTGCCTACCGATCCAAGTAGAGCAGGTTGTGTACAATCCACACCAGGGGTATCATACATTTACAACGTATTATCATGATGACACTAGTGCAAGACTGGGGATTGAGGGGTATGAGATCCGTTGGGAGTTCATGGCAGAGCACTACCCTCAGTTCGATGCCCTGTTGGTGACATTGATTGTAGGAGTACTGATACCCGACCATCGAGGACATGGATTTCCTATTGGCTGGGGTGATGTGCTAGTGGGGATGAGATGAGATAGGACTGCATATGCCTAGGGACCTTGCTTGCTAGGGATACTATACCATCAGCTGCATGAGGTTGCATATAGGAGAGCACAGAGTATTGGCTATGGGACGACGCTACTTGTGATCTAGGCATGGGAGCACGTTGTTGTCTTCTATCCACTGATCCAGAGACCATAGTTGACAGATGGTATGCCATACATATATTACTATGTAGGCATGTTATAATAGACCAAGGTCAGAGAGATAGGCTGTTGGTGACACTGGATTGACACTATGGTATAATTCATCTGGAAGCTGTATAGGGACTGCGGTTAGTGGGATGATGAGGCCGACCATTTTAGTTTCTGAAGATAGTTTAGATATCTTATTGGATGGATTGTTCAAAGCCAACTCATTATTGAGATGTACTTGCCACAACGAGTACTATGATAGTTCAGTGAGCAGCAGGGTGTTCCCATGGGTACAACAGAGTACGCCAAGTCATCTCGAGAGTCTGCATGGGGTCTGGTGATTTTGGTTTCATTCACAAAGTAGTAGGTTGACAGGTTAGTGGCTTAGCAGTGGGGATGGAGAGAGGGGCTTGCAGATCTAATGACTACAATGGATTTTGATATGTGGTGGAAGATTCATAGACCAGTCCCCTTGACAGATCCTGATGGACCAACACCAGTGGATAGGAGATCAGTGATACCATGGGTGTGCTGAGGTGGTAGGGGAGGCAGAGACAAAGGAAGGGGCAGAGGAGGAGGTCGAGGGAGGGATGGAGGCAGAGGTGGAGGGAGGGATGGAGACGACAAAGATGATGGTGGGGATGGCAGAGGAGGAGGAGAGGAGGAGATAGTGGGAGATAGGCTAGGAGGGTCAGACAACATGTGGAGAGAGTTCCCTTGGTACTGATCCCTGAGGTGGTTGAGGAGGAGAGAGAGGTGGAGGCCAAGTGACAAGAGGGAGAGAGAGAGCCAAATGTTGCACTTGATGTCAAGGGTGGTCAGGAGGAGGGGAGACAAGAGGGAGAGATGCAGGAGGAGGGATTTCTAGAGATGGAGGTTTGGCAGGGGGGGGAGATGGAGGCAGAGATGTCGAGGGAGGAGGGGGTTGTCAGAGGAGAGGAGGACGTGGGAGAGGAGGAGATTGGGGATGATGGAGATGTGATAGATGAGGCAGAGCGACTGTTGAGGTGGTAGATGGTAGAGGGGGAGAATGATGCACCTACAGGACCACCACTACCACATGATGCGATTGTAGATCAACAAGTGGAAAACTTACAAAGGAGGCTTGATGAGTCCACTACACAAATTAGATCCATGTGGGAAAATTTAGAGGTAGCATGAGTCGAGAGAGATTAGGCAAAGATCAGACGTCAGGAGGCAAAGAGCTGGTGTTTAGGGCTCGTCAGAAATGTGGTGAGGGAGTTGACCAGAGTCAGTGCTAGCTGGGGCCAATATAGGATGTTATATGAGAGGGTAGTGTTGACCAATCAGAGGGAGCCTAGATTGTCTCGGTCCTACAATAGGACAGGGTCAGGATCAGGGAGCAACAACACGTCCCACAGTAGTCATAGCTAGAGTAGTGTGGGTGGTTCCACTTCATCAGGGCACACATCAAGGCATATATCTCACCACTCACACAGGCACTCCTTAGGGCATAGGTCAAGTCACAACCATGGTTCCACAGGTTCAGGTCACAGGTCAGTGCATAGTCAGCCTCCAGTGATAGATCCTTCGACTTCCCAGGCACAGGCCACAGTGACTATGATGGCATCAGTTCCCTTGACAGAGCATCAATCCCCTAGATCTTCTCCTCGAGGGGATGAGGAGAGCTCAACATAGACATTTTTATTGCTATCTTGCATCAGGACATTTCAGACACTTATGTTATGACAGTTATATTTTAATCATCGAGCCTACGAGCTCTTATTTTTGGGATATCTCATGACTCTATCCTGTGACATGATTTTTGAGATTATATATATGATGCAGTTTTGATGGGGCCTATATGTTTTATGTTATGTGATGATGCAGTCTACATGTGATATGATTTATGCATTTATGATTCCTATGATGATGTCTTTTATATGCCATGTCATGTATGCATTTATGATGGCTATTTATGATTAGATGTCGTGATGATGTGATGTTTATTTATATGTCATGATGATACTATTGTTGGAAATATGTGTTTCAAACATCACATGCTGAAATCTCCACTGGAGAAAAGTCGGTATGACATCCATCATGTCTGGCCAACTAGCAGAATGGTAGCATCATGTTTTGCATAGGTCGTTGTGACCTTGCAGGAGTCTTGTCGAATGTTTACTCTTTGGAGTCTATCGCTGTGACATAGAGCAGTCGCTGTGATCTCTTACCGCGTGGACATCTTTGGCCGATAGGCCATTCAATCGGGCATTGGGGAGAGTCTTGGTTGTTTGCTATGAGCTCTCAGCGATATGGAAGTCTCGCCGACAGTGTTTGGTTTGTAGTCATCGGGGAGACTTGGTTGAAGGAAATGCTATCAGTAAGAAGTCCTACCGATGTGGAAATGTCTCACCGATGGATGCTCAAGTGTTGGTCATTGGAGTAACACAAAGGATCTCAGAGAGTTCTTAGCGTCTGGAGGATTTCTTGCCTATAGCCTATGGCTATCAGGGTAACTCAAAGGTCTCGGGAAGACGTCTTAGCGAATATTGAAGGTCTCACCGACATAAACTTTTTTTGAAGTCTTCGGTGTAGCTCTTGGCAAATGGTGGTCTCAATGTAACGTTTGTGATCTCGGAGAAACCTCTTAGCGATAGACAAGAGTCTTGCCAACTTCTACTTGGCGCTTAGTATTTCTGGGGGTTTTAGAGTAACTTTGTGACTCGATATATGGTCTTAGCGAAAGACAATTGCCTGGCCGATAAGAACACTAGTATCAGTATAACATATGGAACTTTGTATGATCTCCTGGCGACATAAGAATGTTTTAGTGGTAATCTCCTGAACTCGGTGTAACACAAGGAGGCTCGTTTGGATGTCCTGGGGAGAGCGATACTCTTGCCAAAAGGAAAACTAAAGCTGATACATGTTGTAAGCTCGGTGAAACATCTTGGCGATTACGACAGCTCTTGGTGATATCGATATGAAGGTTATGTGGCATCGGCGAGACACTGTTAGTGTCTCACCGAGATGCCAACTTAGTGTGAATTATTTTGACCGTTTTGACCGTCCTATGTAGAGTCTCGTGGACCAATAGGAGAAGCTGAATCTGAACAGTTGGAAGATTGTTCGTTGTGATGGTTCTGTGAGGGAGCTCGACGGACATGGAACAACAGGGATATACTCTGTGGTTGTAGTTTGTGATCGGTTGGTTGCATCGATGGATTGCTGGGTGATTGCATGATCAGTTAATGTATTCTATTTTGTTGAAACTGTAACTTGAAGGTTCCTGAGATTGTTCATGGTGAATGTTGCTATAAATAGACACCAGAAAGATAATTTTGTCATTTGTATGTAATCTCCATTACTATAATACAAAGTGATTTCTCTTGGTGTGGTGGGTTTTTCTCCCGTAAGGGTTTTCCCACGTATATCTGGTGTTCATGTGTGATTGTCAAATACTCTATTTCTGTTATCTGTTTCATAGTGCATCTTAATTGGACTGTAATTGTAAAATTTAAAAGTATATCTGCATTCTTTCCTGAGGTATTGACGTTAGGAGAATTGTTTCCACATCTAATTTTCCTTACAACTATGCCATGGATGATGATTGTTATGATGATGATGATGATGATATGCATAATATTTTGACTCTAATGAATGCCCTGTCTATGATTATGGATGCATTAATGTATGACAATACTATGTATGGATAATGTGACATGCGATGCTTTATGTGAATGATAAATGCGATGATATGGATAATGACATCTTTACCTTTCCTTTTTAAGATATATGAATGTATGGATGTGACTATATGTTAATGTAACCAAATGCCAATGTGTAATGAACTTAATACAATGCCTATATGATTATGTATGAAAATATATTTATGTATGTCACAAGATATCATTAGGAAACATAAGGAGAGAGATGACAAGACACAAGGAGACAGATGTTAGTACGATAAGAGAAATCCTTCAACATTTTTCCTAAGAACCAATAGTCGTTTCTCTTAATCATCATTGGGAAGATTCTTGTAATGGCTAACAAACATCATGATATGACATAGATCAATGGTGTGCAAGGTTGAACCATCACATGAAGAAGCGGTCGCAAACAAGGATGATCATGACTCATACTAAGAGTGCAATTGCCCCAGTCTTTTTGTCACAACCAACCACAAGTAATAAAGACAAGAAAGACAAGTCATGAAACATCATTGCTCCTCTAAATCCCATTGTCAGGACATCCTTGAGGAACTAGCAATATGATTTCCAAAAAGACAAGACAAGACAATTATCATGATACGTCGTTGTTCCTCTAAATCCTAGTGTCAGGACATCCTTGAAGAACTAGTAGCATGATGAAAAATTAAATTCCAAGTGTTTGCCAAGTGTCTGGATGTTGAAATGCCAGGTTTGTCAATTGTGTCTTGATGTCAAGATGCCAAGGTTGACGATGTTGAGATGCCAAATTGATGCCAAGTTCAGGAAGGACACGTCCTAAACAATGTTGATGTCAAGATGCCAAATTCAGGAAGGACACATCCTGAATGATGTCAGTGTCAAGGTGTCAAATTCAGGAAGGACACATCCTGAATGATGTCAGTGTCAAGGTGTCAAATTCAGGAAGGACACATCCTAAATGATGTTGGTATCAAGGGGACTAGCCCTCAAATGTCATGAGAATCCCTCAAAATGCTAGATGACGGTGACAATGCCTAGAAAGGACACATCCTAGGACCTAAATAAGTGACAGGGGTTTTTCTTCATAAGGACACATCTGAAGAATAACCAAGATTTGATAGTGTCACATGGTTTGACTGAGTTTGTCCAGGTTGACTGAGTTTGACCACATGCCAAGTTTGACATGCTCATATGATTATTAAAGATTTGCCAGAGTTTGTTTGAATAATTGTTTGTTTTAAGATTGAAAAAAGAGTCTGCTTGATTTGAAAATTATTTGATGTGTGTGCCAGTGTAGTGCAATGAGCCCTAATGGACTGACCTAGTGTGGCCTCGGGGGCTCATCGATTGATGGCCTTGCCTACATCATGCACTCAGATACCTCGTAGTTCGACATGACCAATGACTTTGTCATAATGAAAAAAAATTTAGCCATGATTTTTATTTTGACAAGCCTAAAAGGACTGACCTAATGTCTCAGGGGCCCAAAGATGAGCCTTGCCTACGTAGCAAATGCATAGAGACAACGCAGTTCGACAATGGCAAAGACTGACTGACATGACTGACTAGACACAATATGACTCTATTTTTGTGTTTTTAAGACATTTTCATTTTTTTGAATTTCTTCAGGACATTTTTCAATTTTTAGGTCTTTTTTCGAGATATTTTTCAATTTTTAGGTCTTTTTTTCAGGACATTTTTTAATTTTTAGGTCTTTTTTCAGGGCATTTTTCAATTTTTAGGTCTTTTCTTTCAAGAAATATTTTTATTGATAAAACCATATGTGATGCCCATTATAGTCGGATGATAAGAAAATGCCCCCAATCAGGTCCCATATTAGGCAAGTTTAAAGGGGTGAACAAAGGGCGTGCTTGGGGTGATGAATGGATGATAGGACACGATGTCAACCATTGTCAGCCATGGGAAGATGTCATGATGTAGTGGGGTGTCAAGTGTTTGTTTGTTATGGACTAAGGTAGATAGAGTGATTGTAGATGGCAGAGCAAAAAATGACAACGCATGGTGCCTGTTTTCCAGGTTTTCACCATGGTACTTATCCAAAGCGCCTATTTACCATGTTTTCACTTTTGTATGAATTATTTCTCTTTACTATTTTGTCATTTTTTATTTTTTTTGGTGTCACCAAGATGCCTGTTTGCCAAGTTTTCATCAAGGTGACAATTTTTTTGGTATTTTTAAGGTTTTCGGCTAGGCTTTTTGATGCTATGCATAGAAATTTCGAAGATGTAAACTTTTTATAGGCCCTATCAATTATTCACCATCTAGAGTAGCTAGTTGATATGCTCCAAAAACAAAAGAGGATGTGATAATGTAAGGACCTGGCCAATTTGGTTCAGACTTGCCAGGTTTTTCTCTATCGGACTGATTTTTGGGATTTTGCATGAGGACCAAGTCACCAATTACAAATTTTTTGACCATGACTCTTTTGTTGTAACTGCGAAAGAGCCGATTCTGATATGCTTGTAAATGATTCAATGCATTGTTTCGACGTTCCTTAACATTTCCAATTCATGCAGTCATGAATATCTATACTCCTCGTCATCAATAAGACCCTTTAGAGAGACTCACAAGGAGGGAATTTCAACCTTGATGGGCAGTATGGCTTCGGATCTGAAGACGAGGGTGAATGGTGTGGGTGTGGGAATGTTGGTGTGGTAAGAAGGGTTGAGTTGAATGTGCCAGTCACGACCAACATCATTGACTGTCTTCTTAAGAATTTTGATAATGGTCTTATTGGACACCTCAACTTGACCATTTCCTTGCGGATAGTATGGTATGGAAAAATGGTGTTGAATATGGAATCTTTCACATAACTCTCGAACATCTTGATTTTTGAAAGGACGTCCATTGTCTGTGATGATGGACTGGGGTATACCATATCGGTAAATGATGTAGTTGAGGATGAATTTGGAAATTTTCTTACCAGTTATGTATGTAAGGGGGATGGCTTCAATCCACTTAGTGAAATACTCAATGGCAGTTATAATGAATTTGTGGCCATTGGAAGAGGTAGGATGGATTTTTCCCATGAGGTCAAGTCCCCATTGTGTGAAGGGCCATGGAGAAGTAATCGACCTAAGTTCATGTGCTAGTGCATGAATCAATTCACTATGTATCTGGCATTGGCGACATGTCCTGACAAACTCAAGTGCATCTTTCTCAATGGTCGACCAGTAATACCCAAGTCTTGTTATCTTCTTGGCTAAAGTAGGACCACTCGAATAAGATCTGCATATACCCTCATGTACCTCGTGTAAGGTTGTTTGTGCTTCGTTCGTGTTGACACGTCGAAGAAGGGTATTGTCAAAGCTTCAGTGGTACAGGGTATCACTGATGATGGTGTATCGAGTAGCTTTACAGATGAAGGACTTTCGTTGGTTGTTGTAGAGGTTCTGGGGAAGGGTTTGAGACTTGAGATAGTCATAAATGTCTTGATACCATGGAGAATTGGGACCAACAAGCTCACAAACCATCTTTGATTCTGGAATGTCATATGCAGGGACCAAAAGTTGTTCGACCAGGAATTCAAATTGAGGCACATTGCTTGGAATGTCTAGGAGAGAGCTGATTGTAGCCATTGCGTCTACTACCTTGTTTTGTGCTCTTGGAACTTGCTCAAAAGTCACCATGTGGAAATACGTATGAAAGCTATCAACCATTTGTTTGTAAGGCATTAATTTCTCATCCTTGGTGTCATAATCGTCATTAACTTGGTTGATGACCAGCTGAGAATCTCCATAAACATGAAGTCTTAATTTTCTATTTTATGGCCATTCTAAGTCCCATAACAAGTGCCTCATATTCTGCAACATTATTTGTGCACAAAAAAGCAATGCGGAATGAATTAGGGAGGGAGTCTCCTTGTGGTGTGATAAACAATATTCCTGCCCCCGAGCCATGACTAGTATGAGACCCATCAAAGTAAAGCCTCCAAGGTGACTTAGGCTCTATATGAAATATAGACTCATCGGGAAAATCTACCATCAATGGGTGATCACCTTGTATAGGTGCATCTGTTAGTTGGTCTGCTATCACTTGTCCCTTTATGGCCTTTTGTTCCACATATTGAATGTCATACTCGCTCAAAATCATGACCCATTTTTCCAGATGACCTATCAGTGCTGCACGACTCAAGAGATATTTTAGGGGATCAATATTTTCTACCAAATGTGTCATGTGATTCAACATGTAGTTCCTTATCTTCTAGGTAGCGAAGACAACTGCTAGGCAAGCACGTTCAATGGTTGTGTAATTTATCTCATATCCAACCAGTGTCTGACTGATGTAATATATGGCCCTTTCCTTCTCATCATGGTCATTTTGTGCCAATAATGCCCCCAATGCTGAAGTTGTAGAAATATATAGTATCAAAGGTTTCCCTTTGATTGGTGGCATCAAAACAGGTGGTGAGATTAGGTAATCCTTTATTTGTTGAAAGGCCTCTTGACATTTATTTGTCCACCAAAATGGGATGCCCTTGCATAGGAGGTATTGGAATGGTTGACACTTGTCAGCTAGTTGTGCTATGAAATGTCAAATAGATTGTAACCTGCCCTGCAATGTCTTGAGTTCACTTATTCCTTTTGGAGGAGGCATGTCTAATATGGCTTTTACTTTAGCAGGATTGATCTCAATGCCTCTTTGAGAAACTATGTATCCCAAAATCTTTCATGATGTCACATTGAAGACACATTTCTTGGGAGTCAGGTGAACTTTATACTCCTACAGTCTCTTGATAATTTTCTCTAACACACTCAAATAATCTTTTCATGTCAAAGATTTTGCCAAGAGGTCATCCATGTAATCCTCCATTATCTTATGCATCATGTTTTGGAATATCGAATGCATCATTCTGCAAAAAAAATGTGTCATGGTCGTACCTATAGCTACAAAATAGAAAAAATCCATACAGAAAAAAAAAGGTCGTGATTTTGGCATCAGGTTCACCAATGTAACTAAGGGAATTTTCCTAAGGTTAGCAAATTAAATTCCAAAAACACAAAAACCCAAAGCAATAATGAAGTGCAAAGGAAATAACATGAAAACTAATGAAAGATCTCACCCAAAAGTCTTCATTCTCCATGGCTGACCTCTATTATACCTTCTCAACTTGTTGGAAATATGATGTTGCCCTCAGATTTTATGTGAGCAATCTAATGACTATGCCAAGCCTTAAGCAAATGTTGAAGGATTTAACCTAAATGACCTCACAAATGCAACTAGCAAACTATGAAGTATGTAGAAAATAGCCTAAAATGACAAGATAGCAAGAGCATGAGATGACAAAATATAAGCATGAGGTGACAAAATGAGGCTAAAATTGCCTTTTTATAGAAAATGCAATTTTAGGTGAATGGCCAAGATTAAAAGTTGACAAATGCCCTAGAATCAATGGTCAAGATTCAATGTGACAACCCACAATTAGGGTTAGAGAAACATTAGGGAAAATTTAAAATGAATGGATAGGATTGATTTTTAAAAAATTAAATCAATGGTTGACAATGCATGTGACAAGAGATAAGATAGGCACAGAAAAAGAGAAAGCTGAAAAAATCAAATAATATTAGCAATTACTTGATTTATGGAAGAAAATTACTATTTTGAATTAAAAATAAATTTAATTCAAAAGGGGAGAGTCATGTGACAACAAATAATTAATGCAAATTATTTACTAAAAAGAGGGAAAATTGGAAAGTGGGACCATTTTAAATAGTATTAATTTATTTAAAATGGGGAAAATGCCAAGGTGGACCATAATTAAATGAATTAAAGAATTTATTTAATTACAAGAAGACATGAAAGAATTAATGATGTATTTAAATAAATAAATAAAATTTACTTATTTAAATAATCAGGAAGACATAATGGACAAAGATAATTAAATAAATTAAAGAATTTATTTAATTATAGAAATGGACTAAAGTATTAGTGACGTATTTAAATAAATAAATAAAAATTATTTATTTAAATAATCAAGAGGAATAAAAGACAATGAATCAATTAAATAATTAAAATTATTTAATTAATAGTTGAGGGTGGACAAGAAGACATAATTAAATAAATTAATTATGTTAAGAAGAAATTATGAAAAATAGAACTTGCAGGCCTAGGTCATTTTTATGTGTCTACAGGTATATAGGAGTGTAGAGACACTTTCTTCCAATCTCGAGTAATATATATCTCTCCTTACATATTCTTGGCAATGGTCTTCCCTTTCATGATCAAGTAACTGTCTATCTTCCTAAGGCATCAATAATAATATCAATTGATCTTACCAATAAAATATATATAATGTATGGTGTAATTAAATAGGTCACAACCCTTGACCTTTCCACTATTTTTCTCCAAAAATTCCAATACCTTTTTCCTTGTGGTCATAAAATGTATGACTTAATTGACATCATGACTTGTGAAGAAGTCATTAGTCCTTCCAAATTGAAAATATATTCACAATTTTCGTTGGTTGGGATACTTAATCTGATTCAATCCACTTTCTTCCTTCCCCCCTTAGTGTTTCCACAACATTTGATCTACTCAAAGTTGAACTCCTAGAAAACACTTGATTCTTTGAAAAGATTTGTCATTCCTTGTTGTTGGCTTTCCATTGACTTTTTCTTGCCTCAATGGCATACTTTGAATATACTTTTTCCCAAAGTTAGATTCATCATTGATTTCTAATCCTGTAGATTCAACATTTTGGATCATCCAATATGAGATATAATGAATAATCAACAACTTAGAAGTTAAGAGGCACACTAATATTCCCATTCTCTTTCCAATAGCCTTTTTGTGGAGGAATATCCATACCCACAAAGCCTCATTGGTTGATGCACATTTCAACTTAGAGAGTTGTTTTCCTTTACAACTTCTATTGATTTGACACATAGTGCCATAATTGTATTCCATTTTCTTTTGGAACCTCTAAACATATGTTGATTTTCGCAGACATGTTGGTGATTTCATCTTATACTCTAACCAATTTATGTACTATCCAAACCTTTGGTCAGGCCAACCCGATTTATCTTTACAGGTTTCTTTCCTACAATCACCTTTTCAAGTGGCTTTATCCCAATGCTTGGAATCTTATTCTCTCATATCCTTTAGAGATACCAAAGTGGTTTGGTCTCTTTTTCTCATCTTAATTCTCATCTTAATAATAAAAACTCCAAATTGATCTCATCGAGTTTTGATTGGTGGAATTGTTTCCACTTCATTGATTACCTCATTTTGACCTTTCTGGTCTTTTCCCTTATTCCTAAGGTACTATTTCCTTTCTTGCAAGATCTTTTAGCTTTGCATAAAAAAATAGATTTTTGTCAAGATTTCTCCAACCCCATGGATACCTCCTTCATTGACTCTCTACTTCAATCTAATTTATGTTGGCAATGCATACACATAGATTCGTAGTGTTTTCACTAAATCCAAGAATTCTTGACTCTTTACAACTATAGGTTGCTACTAATAAAGGGGTTATCTCATTTCTTCCCTTCCCCTTAGAGTCATATAACTATTTTGTAGGATAAAGGTATATATTGGTTATTCTTCCTAACCTTCCTACATAACCCGATTGCATTATCTTCCACAATCCAAGGGGATGAAATAATAAGTTGTTGATCTAGGAGTTTCTAACTCTAGGGATGACTCTTATCTAGTTCCAAAATTAAACAAGTTTCTAGGAATCTTATCTTCCTTTTTATTTCTCCTTGTTCTTTTCTCTTGCCATTGTGGCACAAGAAATTTTCAACCATTATCTTCTAATAAGGTTTACACATTATTTGCATAATGAGCTCATAGGTTTCAGTGTTGAACTTGGTAGCTCTTATACCACATGTAACAACCCCGGTGTTCCACTCAGTAAAATTTCCAGCATTTCACTGTGCGAGTAAATAAACTATGTAACAAGCCATTGCAATAATTTTTTTGTATTTTTTATTGAGAATATATGAACAAAGATGCCATCAAAATACAATAAAGATTCCATTCCATTTCAATAATTTCACAAGTTACAATAATACAAGAATGCATACAACTACATACATAGCTCAAACGAGCTTTAGAACAAATAGCTTATTGATGGTCCAAGATCCTTCCTTTCAAATCTTGGTTCTTTTGTCGCCTGCTATGGAGGAGAAGCATCACTCAAATGCTTTTCCACCAACCACAAACTCATATGCAGTCCCCCGCACATCTATCATTCGATAGATGGCTCTTCCCTTCGGTGAAGAGATTGGTAGAGTAACTAGATAATGACAAACAACTGAGAATAGTGTTGTGTCTTACATAACTAGAACTTGTAAACCCACAATCTGGAACTAGCATGTAATACTGGATCACTATGAATTGATAGTGGAGCTAGAGGCAGTCACACTACTTTGGCCAAAGTGTTCTCATTTAGAATTTTGAATGAAGGTCATTCTATCACATACACTACTCAAGGCCGATTTGACTTAAGGCCATCATAAAATACACATAGGTTCCTCCTTCAATGGATAATCTATCATCCCAGAGATAACCTATCACCATTTCTACTAACTTGGAATAAATCTACTTAATAAAGTAAATACACAAGCTCCCTCCTATACTGGATATACAATCCTAGAAGTAAACACAAGCTATCCTAGTTAAATCAATAACCTAACTATGAGTAGCACTTATGATACTCATGTTTAATCATATCTAGTATGTAATACTTATGATAAACACAAAAATCCTATTATGGAGTACATACAAGCTCATCATAAAAATAGTGTAATAGCTTCTAATTCCCATCCAAAGCATTACTATTTTCCCTAATTGAAAGTACTCATAATAGACAATTCAAAGCAATCATGGAAAACAATCTTTCAAAAACTAAACAATAAAAGAAGAAATATCCTCATGCCTATTTTTGCTTTATTCAAAGGATTGGCTGTAAATTAGTTTCCCCACAACAAAAACTAGTTTGTACTTGACTCCTTTAGCTATGCCACAATAACCTTCCTCACTCAAGTTGATATTGCACTTCACTCAAATGCTAACACTCTCACAAATAATTACAACTCTCACTTTCTCTCAGATAACACAAAATATTGCAGATATGGATTGTAGAGAAGAATGTATAAAATACTAAGCATAAAGCATATGGGATGTGTCCCAAACTAGTGAGTTTGATCTACTATTTTTACAGTAGAAAAGACACTTTCCATCCTACATATTAGGCATGGGTGTTGTCAACAATCACCATGCAACACCACTCACTCGACACAGATAAAAGGTGGCACACTAAGAAGAACATACTTAGCCAAACAATACTACAAATCACCCTCCTTTGGTGACAGTAGTGAAAGACTATTTCAAAACAACACATGTTGATAAAGCATAATTCAAATTGTCCTCACAAAGAACATCTACATTGAATAGGATTCATAAGGTGGCACCAAGATAAATAGCTCTTCCAACAATTGGCGGGTTAATTGTATATTTGAATAATTCAATATAAAATATGTGACACTCAAACCAAATTGACTTAGTCCTCATATGAGTCGTCTCCTTTCATTTATCAAATTGACCAAGTCATCGACTTGTTGTTCAAGCTCATTATTTGATGTTTTATATTTACCAATGAAAAGGCATTAATGAGTTTACTAAGTCAAAGTTATTCCCAACTAAGGCATCGACTAAGTCTCCTCCACATATAGACTTAATGTTGCAAGCTATTTTGAAGTATGTGTTCCTTTATGCATGGCAACATGAGTAAAACTCAACCTCTCAAAGTACAACCATAAGTATAATATGCATGGCTTAGTTATTGGCTAAATGTGTATAAATTATAGGCTCATGTGTATTCAATGCATTAATGATATTATATTTATGGCTGTATGTAATAAGATTACATTCATTAGACTCACTACAGTGCATGGTTTACACATTACTGTTTAGTAATCTTTCCCAAGCTTCCAACTCTCATGCATGGGCACATGTAGCGCCATGCTTTTGAACTTCGTTTACTAATTGTATTCACTTATACCTATTCAATGCGCTTGGTTAAAGTCTTCATTGAAACTAGCATAAAGACTATAAGAAATGTTGAATGTATGGGCATTTCTTTTATACATATATTTAAGTGATGCCAACATATATATATATATATTTTTTTTCAGCCTTTGTTCAAGTAATAGTTGGCCTCTTATCATCACATATGATAATTGATCTCTAAGCATATGAATATATTTATAAATGTATATTAATAAATGCACATATACACCATGTCAAACAAGTATGAATACATTCGACATACGAATGAATACGAACCAGTTAACATTCACATAATAATTATAATATATTTATATAAATTTACATACATATATACACTCCTCTTTACAAGCATAAATGCTCATATGTTTATATTTATATATATATATATATATATATATCTAGGCACATGATACTCATATCGTACAAAGTCATAACCCATTCAATAATCAAATGATTACGTCAGAGCGATATATATATATATATATATCGTTACTTCATATATATGCAAGATAATAATATTGTACATAATGTCAATTGTATATATATATACATATATATATATTTTTAAATATATACATATTCCTCTATGTTCATATATACATACGTATACATGTATTTATGTATATATATATATATGTATGTATACATTCGATTGTACAATTAGGCGCATGCATATTTAATATGTTCACACATATATCAGGTTATCATATTCTCATTGATACACATATTCGTTAAGTGTAAATATATTCACATATATATAATTGATTCCTCATGTGAGTGTGTTTGTAAGTATTTCTACTTACACATACATGCATATGATTATGCTCTCATGCACGGATCAATGTATAAATATACTCATAGACATGTATACATTTAACATAAATATGTATCAATAGGAAGCTCAAAGGTCCATAAAATTCAAGCACATAAACATCATCCAAGGATGCATTCAACAGTAATCAAGACCCTTACTAATGCAGACACATCAAACTAAGGATGACTTACCAATTCCCAACACAATGACTAGACTCAATCATTCCATTGTGAGTGTGTGTGTAAGCTCAAATAGGTTGCGTTATTGGTTACCCGACCAAGATCTTCTCCTGAGTGATACTTCCCCTTTTCCTAGAGGAATGAACATTTACCTGCAACCACTAGCACATGCTCATGGAAGTCACCTATTCACAAAATATGTAGTATACGTAATACATCTCCACAGTTAGAATATCAATTCAATAACCATCCATTTCACATATATGCATTTCTTCATATACAATTTAAATGAAATAACATTCATTCATAATGCATCAATAACAAAGTGCAAACACATTTTATTCACCATCAAAATACAGATTGCATTCACATTTACCCTACATAGTAATAGTAAATAGTTATTACATAATTGGAGTGTAACATCTTTCACCACTACAACTATTCTTCTCCAAGAGGGTTTTTGTCCTCAAGAAGGTTGAGATGAACCAAGTTCAATCTCCTAGAAGCACAAGGGTTTCATTGGAGGAAAATATAATAATCTCCATGTCCAAATACCTTTTTTATACTTTTTCCACTAAACTCTCCAAAAGCTTATATTTTTAAAATTCATTTTGTAATTAAAATTCCATTTTAGCTTCAAAATGGACCTTTTATTTAAGATAATCATAATTTGACACACAAGGGCCTTTTTTTATGCATCCATGATTTGATACCTTTTATCTCAATTCCAATGAGCTATAACACTTAGGTACTTTTAAAATGTTTTAAATAATATTTAGTGACCTTAGTAAAATAATTAAAATAAAGCAATTAATACACCCATTTTGTGGAAACTGTTGAATTACATTGAAATAAAAAACTAACTACACTAGAGTGATCATGATGAAGAATAATGATAAACAGAGCCAATTGGGAGACTTACTATAAATAGATGCCCTCTCCAAGATTCTTGGAGAACACACTAGAAGCCAAAATCACCCCAAAAAGTGGCATATGAGTCCTCCAAACCACTTGAGCTCATTAGAATCTTCAAATATCTCATCTGATAATGTTGATACACATCCACAAGGCCAATTCCAACTACACTACAAGGGATCTTGAAAATGGGGACATTACATGCAATGCCTACCAAAATCACTTCACACGAGCCAAAATTAATGAACTTCAACTATTGTCATAACCTCCAATATCAATGTGATACTATACATGGAGCAAATATACTTGAATAAATAAACACCGTCATCAATGTAAAAAGGACAAAAGACCTTAAAAACTAAATAAATAGCATTCATAGAGGCATATACCTCAAAATTTGACCACCATGCCAAGAATTAGAAATATTGCTATAAAATTCTATAAGAGGTTCTTGATCAACTTCAAAATTAGCCATAAAATTTGTATCTGCATTCAATTTACATCTACATTTTAAATAACTTACACTATAAAATTACAGCCTAACACGAAGGCATCTTCTACACAATTCCTTAACCTCTAATGTGTGTAGGAATATTTGTGCAAGTTTTTAATTAGTAGTAGGGAATTTGATAAGATAAACACATATAATAATGAAAATAATACAATGTAGAAGATAGAGATCACACAAGAGATGTTCAAGGGACAAGATGCCATCATATATAATATATGTAAAAATAGAATAATCCCTTGAGGTGGGATAGCACCTTATAATGTTTCTTACGGAAAAATCCAATCCATGCTATATCTCCAAGAGATCCCAAATAAAATATCATACTTGACATATATCCTTACATTGATAATCACCTCAAAGTTATATAAGCTCCTAATAATTACACAATGGAGGGGTAATCCCAATGAAGGCCTACTCATCACTTGATAAAATTATTTACACATTGTCCACATGATCCAATATAACTAGCTTATAGGATGTGTGCCACATGTCAATATTTGCATCATCCTAAATATGTTAAAATACATATCCCTATACACATAATGTGTTATACCTCCTTGACATGTTTCATCCCTGAAATATGAGAAGTCAAATAGTATGATTGTCACAAATCATTATAATATAACACCGTGACCACTTATCCGACCATCCATAGTAGATATTTGTGGTGGTTTTAGCTTGATATTACCTAGATCCCATCCCTAATCCACATTTTTCTACACCCATTTGATTTCATTCCTTATCATATTAGTAAGCCTTTTTCTAGCATGGATAGTCATTACTTCTATGTTGCCACTAATTTTTGTAGATGTTTATTTGATTCCTTGTATAACCATATTGAATGGCTTGTTGATTCCTTGGATTATCATGCCTTCATGATTCTTTCCTCTCATAATGATGTGAATGCCTATATATTGCACCTTTTTTATCATTGGTACCTTCTCCAATTCTTTACCATTTTTGGTCACTTGTTTTATTGTCTCATGAAGAGAATTACTTGTCTCCTCACTTTCTATACATTTTTCTCCTCTTGTTTGTTGATTCATTGGTACAATATTTAGTATATTCCTAAACTTTCTCTTCCTTGTATTTTCTTTGGATTTCATTATGTGTAATACCTTGTAATGTAACTTTTCCCTCCTATACCAAAGATTCATGAACTTATTTTGTACATTGATGTTTATTGTTCCCAAAGATTCTAAACATGGATAACCAAGAACAATTTCCAACCCATTCATATCCAAAGAATACTTATCCATAGAGAGCATCAAATCTTCAAAAATTGAATATCTTTGTACACTATTCGACTATCATTGATGTGCTTTGCTTATGCACCTATAATAAATATTGGTTGTTTCTGTTTTGATGAATTTATACTTGTTTTCAAGGCTAATATAAATAATATTTTTTCTCCTTTTAAATACAAATATGAAATTGAAGGATTGAATCTTCCTTGGAGCTAAAATACATGTACCTCTATACTTCATTTTATCTCCATCTCCTCCTACTTGTACCACTCACTCTTCTTCTTCCTATCCCTCTTCTATTTTTTCTTTTGATTCCCATCTATTTAAGAAATCTTGTTCCAAAGAATAAATTTCCTTATGCATCCATTTATACTATCATCAAGGTTCACCTCCTAAGTGTAGAGAAATACATGATTTCCATCTTAAATTTTAACCATAATATATTTTATATTAGTTCTTCTATTTCAATGCATCTCTATTTTGATCAAACAAAGCATGCCCCATTAAACTAGGGTTTGAAGAAATTGTTCTTTCATTAGATCACCTTTATACCAAATCTACTTGACCAAAATTTGACCCAATCAATTCATGATGTAGTTAGCCTCAAATAAAAAAATAAAATTAACCCTAATGAATTTTGGCAAGCTTCATAGAAATGTAATAAAAATTAAAAAATCTTTAATTTTCAGCTTGGACAACAAATTTATGAAAAAAACATAAAATTGCAATAACTTGTTCATACCCTACCTAGATATTTTCTCTATGCCATCCTTCATTCTATATTTATAATTTGCATTTTCTTGCTAGATCTTGTGATCTCCAAGTTGTTTTAAGTCATTCTAACATTTTTGGTGAATAATAGCATTGCTTACACCATCTAGAGCCTAGGCCTAAGCAAGCCTTAAATTATTTTTAGATCTCTCACAATGTGCATTCATTTATGAACCTTCTACATTTATAAGACATTATTTTAATCCTTATGTACAAGAAATTTTTTTGATGACTCTGTCTCCCCTTCAAATCCAAGGTTAAACCCTTCAATTCCAATTGGCTTCCTCCTACACGCCTATTATTGAATCTTGACCACCTTTTTCCTATTAGAGTAATCATGCATTAGATTATAGTTAATGTTTAATTAATTATTAGTACAGTTTATTCTCATGCACTTAAGCTAAACTTAGGAGTTCTTTATTCAGTTAGCTAAGTACTTTTCTATGTTAACTGAAGTGAGCTATTATTAGATCATTATGTCTTATTGAATGTGATGTTGACACTTGTCATGATCTAATCCTTTTACCATTTAGGGTTGCTCCTATATAGCACTCAACCCTCATTGTATTATCTCTCGAGATTTCATATCATTTTGATAGTCTCTTGCATTTTGTAGCTTTTTCTTGTTGAGGAATATAACAATTCTTTTTTTTGTAGATCTCTTGTGTGAAAGGTGTATTTGTTCATTTTTTGATCTTGTGGCTCTTGTTTTTCACAATTATAAACATCATGTTGATGTCAGTCATACGATCAGCAAGGTAGAGCCCTAAGTCCCCTCTTTTGGCTCAAGGGATCAATTTTTTTTTCTTTTGGCCATAACTTGGGTGTATGATATTAGTTTTTGATGAACAAGATAACGTCGAAAAGCTGATTCTTCCAAATTTTTAGTGATGTGGGTCTCATCACCTATTTTTGCTACTGGTGCATTCTATAGCCTGTTGAAGTCAGAGGTTTTTTTCAGTCTCGAGCTCATAAATTTTGACCTGTTTCTCTATTTTTTGTGATTCCAATGGTACTGGGATGGTATTTTAGAGCTCTTCACATCCATCCATGCATTTTTTCTAGATTTTTCTTCAGGTACATTTTATTCAAGTTTTTGTGTTTTCACATTCTAGTGAATTACTTGGACGCCTTAGCTACTGGAAACTTTTTGTTTGGGTGGGATGAATCTCTTTTGGCTGTTCTATATGTATTTATAGTATTTTGTCCTATTTGGACATTGTAGACATATTTTTCATACAAATTCTCTTTTGTATATGCACTAAGATAAAATTCCATTCTACTGTATATTTTTTGGGGATTTTGCACATCCTATTGTGCCTTTTGTATTCACATTATCATAAAAAGTGTCATGGGGGGTTGATGTTTTCCTTTAGTTTACCATCACACCTTTTTCAAGTGAGTTTCCCTTTTACAACAATAGTAAATCTCAATGATTATTGCCTCATGCGTGTGTGCCTTAGTTTGCACACCCTTTTATTTGTAGGTTGTTTCTCCTACATGCACTTCTTGGTTTCACACAGTTTTAGTGTTCCTTTCATGGCTCTCCCTTTTCAATATTATGGGGGGGGGGGTTCTACTGATGATGTTAATGCTTCTTTGGTTTTGCGGTTTGGAGTGATCTATTTATCTAGTTCTTGTTCCTATGTACTATCAGATGCAGTGTACATCAATGGTTGGTTATCATTGCATTTCAATGAGATGGATCATTTACTATATGGACACTCTTGCATTCCTATTTTTGGAGGTTCTTCATTTTAGCACCATATTAGTCATCATTCGACAATAGTCTATAGCTTCTTCGTGCTTCAATGATGTTCTACATGTTCTTCTCTTTTTGGGACATTGTTTGGTTGGAGGCTTCTCAATCCTTCATGTTGATGGTATTTTCTGCACAACAAAAACTCAGACAGAATACAAGTATCCTATCTCTCTTGAAAGGTAAATCTCTATCAACAAGCCTCAAGAGATAACCCCAAGGTCTCTAATTTCAAGTCTTGAAAATGCATAAATATCTTAGATAATATGTGAAAATGTTGGCAATCACAAAGGGACCTTACAAAACAAATGTTGGAACTTCAAACTTATCGGATCTTGCAATGTGATGATACTTTGATCCTAAATCTAACTCATATTTTAAAAGAAATAACAAAAGATAAGGGTTTAGAGAGATCATAAAACTAAACTAATTTCTAAGACCAACAATGCAAATGATTAAACACTTAAAGTGGACCAATCCTTCAAAACTAATTCTTGCTTAACCTAGATCCAATCTGCAATATCATAGAAACAGTGCAATCTTCTAAGGAATGAAATATTTTCAGATTATGAATCATGCACCCAATCCAACCTTATTTAGCAATTGAAATGAATAAATACCCACAATTGAGCTTTAGCACAAAATTAAGGCCCAAGCTAACTTTACACAACTTACAGTCATCAAGCTGCTAAAAGTATGGACCAAGGATTGCTCAAACATTTCAAATATTAAATCATCAACACCACTGCATCACATCTAAATCTAAAATATGAAATATAACCAATAATCTCAAAGCAATATTAAGATATGGAATGACAAGAACCCTGTAAAATGAAATAACACAAGAAAGAGCACCAAAGCACAATGCCTTTACTTATATTAAATCACCCAATATTGCAACAATTCAAGTATTCAATGTAGCAACACTTTCTCTCAGAATTTGCTAACTCCTAGCTCAACTCTAGCTCTTGCAACTATCACTTAACTTTTTCTAACCCTTACAAATGAGACATGATGCTCAATTTATAGAAATTTCCCACAAGGTCGGCCCAATTTAGGGTTACATCAAAAGGTCGGCCAAGGAAGTCGGCCTAGAAAGTTATTTAATAAAATAAAATTTGCATTTAATGTTTGGGGCTTCATCCAGGTCTGCCTGGGTCTTCTTTTGGTGGCACAAAACTTGAGGTCGCCCATCTAGCTGGCTGGAGGTCACATGTCTGGCACAAAAATTTAGGCAATTGCTTACTAACTATTCTCGTTGTCAACCTCCAATTTATTGGATAATTCTTTAACTTTCCTCAATATTTCCTCCATATCCTCTGGATTTATAACTAGAATAAATTTAATTATTGTCTTATGATTTTTAAACTCCTCCAAGTATTGGGGCATTACCTTATCCCATTCAATTTGTAATTCATGGCATTTGTCTAGTTTTGAAATATAAATTGTTGCATCCTCCATATTTTCCTTTGTAATTGGAGTACTATCAGAAGGAGTATAAATTTCATGCCACCACCCTTGCAACCTACTAATGTTCATATTTTTATGACCAAACTTTCTCCTTCTAGTCATTATTTCTAGGAAATTGATGCAAACATCATATATTTCCTTCACCTTCCCCTGTATCTTCGTTATTTTTTTCAGAACCTTGGAAAGGAGCTCCTTTCTACAATTCCAAACTTAATCCATTCCTTTACCTTTTCAACTTCATCATGAGAAAGGATATCCAACTTGGCTAATTCATCCTTAGGCACCTACAAAATTTCCTTGACAATTGATTCATTAATATTTTTGCAATTTGTAACAACCTACGATATATGTTCTAGAAAATCAGAAGCATTGGTGTATATTTTCAAAATTTTCTCAATTGCTTCATCTCCTTTGCTGCTAACATCTTGGAGCCAACTACGTGTGCAATGTATAGAGGATTTTAACCTTTCAATTTATGTAACAGCCTCCTTAGGCAACAATCCTTCTAGCACAATCCCCTCACTTCCCATAGTCTATAGAGGTTTCATCAAGTGTTGTACATATTTATAAACATCATTCAATTATTTTTGCAATTTTTATTTCTCCTCTGTCTCCCTATTCAATCTCCTCAAGATAGCTTGAGAAGATTCCTGGAACTCTTCATTTTCTTATTCCTTAATAGTAGGCCCTAAGTTGATTGTTTTCACTTTGTAGTCTAACAACCTAACTTCATCTTTAAACTTATTTGTTGCAGGAACAACTACATGTATAACCCTGTTATTAAATTCATCTCCAGACATCGTAGAGACTGTCTTAGCCCTCTTTCTCTGCTTGGGATGCCCCCATTGTTCAACCAGTTCATCCCAACTTGGGGTCTCCTCCTGTACAATAATTGGCTTCTTGCTAAACCTCTTTTCTAACCATTCTAGAGCTGTAAATGGCTTAGTTATCACTTCCTTACCAGGATTATCAACCACATTTACTTCAACATCTTGCTTAGTCTCTGCTTGATTTTCCTGCTCTTCTTTGTCTTGATGAGGACTATCAACAACTTCTTCTCTGTTTTCTCCTTCCTTAGGGTGATCTTCATGCTCATCAATTATTACCTTCTTAGGGGACTTTGATACTTTTCCCTAAACAACTTCTGATTCTATGTTCTTACTTTCCACCCCAGAAGTAGATTGCCTTATTTCTTGTACAAACTTTCTCCATTCTCCACTATCAGGAGTGAATACCAAATTCCTTTGAAGTTGTAATTCATCTTTTCTTTCCTTCTCCTAACTTTCTCTTGCACTAGAGAAGCTTTGGTCTTGGTGGTTTTGTCAGGACTTACCTCAGCCTGCATCTATTAGAGAAAGACCATAATCACCAAAATGGAAAATGATAATAAATCCAGTTTATGAAGCACCAATATGAGATGATAATTCCATTAACTTAAGCAAATTAACTATTCAAATCCTAATGGAAATAAATATAGGTAATATCATCAGATTACAGAATAAAATATAAGTGAATCAACTCCAAATAACCTGATATCCATTAAGAAGTGCCAATAAATCATCATATGTTAATCACCAATCAATGATACTTGAAATTTAAGACAAAAGAAAAAGTTTGGATAATCCGAGCAGGCTCAGATCCACCAAATTTTTCCTATTACTTGTGTTTTGGTTGAAAAATCCATTGCAATCCTTAATAGATCATGTTCATCGTTGTACTATCATTGATAGCCTCCAAAAGACTTGGTGAACCATTTTCATTCAAATCTTAAACAATTTTATGCATTTGGCTCAATCATCCACAAGGTTTGGGTACTTCTAGAGACCTCGGATTACCAGGATGAACTAATGTTTGAGTAATACGAGTTTGCATGAATTTACCGATTGGACACTAGGCTCAAAATTTGACTAAGTGTTTATCCTTTGAGCTTAGGGTTTTGATCGATCAAGAAATGCGGACAATTCGAGGGGGCTCGGATTCTCTGAGTGGATTAGAGCTCAAAAAATACGAGGTCCCTCATAATTTTTGAAATGGGCTCAAGCTTGCAAAATTCGCTAAGTATCAAATCTGAGTTTCTTCGAATCGACGAACAATAAGCGTTTGATCCTTCTAAGATTTCATCATTAACATTGCATGGCAGATTTTAATCAAACAATTCACTTTATAATCATTAATATCGACCACTTCATCAAACTCATAATTATGAAAACTAGGGTTTCAATGAAGTTGTTCAAAAAAAGGGATGATCTAAAATCTCAATATCGATTATTCAAAGAAAGCAATGAATGAATTTTAAGGGAAATTAACACATTTCACACACTAAATATGCTCATATTCAAACTCCCATTTCAACCCTTGTAAATTATCCCCTTTTGAATACCAAAACCCCAAATGCCGGCATAAAGCACTTCAGAAACTCAAAGCACAAGAATCAAAAGGCCAACCAGAACCACCAAGATTAAAAATAAAATGTGAAATGCAGCCAAGACATCAAATGGAAACGAAGAAGCATACCTTGTAATAGTGTATCACCAAAGGGAATACAATAGTCGATAGGTATTTGAACGTTTTGAGCTTAAGGCCAATCACTTGGAGGAAACACACCAAATGCAGGAGTTTGAATCAAACATAGGACAATGAGGACCTTCTCAGCCTAAAGCACACACAAATGCATAATGACCAAATGATGCCTCAACTCTTGATTTATCATCAAATAGATCCTTTAAACCCATTAATTGTGAACAATAAATGCTTGTATGGGTGTATGAAGGGAGCTCAAAAATGTGATAGGGGCTCGAATTCGGGTAATCCGAGGTAGCTTGGATTATCTGACCGGACTAAGGTTCAGCCAATCCGAGGTACCTCAGAATTACCGAATGTGCCCATAACTTAGCCAATTTTTCCCAATTCTGAACTTTTCGACCAGGGGCCGATTCCTAAGAGCTAGACCATCACTTGAGGTTGCAAGATAACATCTCAAATGCACATTTGTTGTTAAGCACGCGGGTGAATCAAGACCAAAACCTAGAGACTTATCCCTTAAGGGGATGAAGTCAGGACCCTACGAAAAGCAAGAAAAAGAGGGTCCCTTTTTTCAGTGGGGCGTGTGTGCAAAAATTGCACAACACTTCACACCTTGATTTGGAGGCTTTTTCAGTCCTTCATTTTCCTTTCTCTCTTTTAGAGAGGAGTTTTCTCCCATTGTGATTTTCTCCTTTTTCTCCACTTTTCAGATATCTTTTGTTTGCACATGGGTACCTCACCAGGCCTTGTTTGTCAGGACCCATCATGCATTTTCTTTTTAGAGGTTTTAGCTCCTTCCTAAGTTCATCTTAAGGGAGTTGCTAAAGTAATCATGCATTAGCTTATAATTAATGTTTAATTAATTAATAGTCTAATTTATTCTCATGCACTTAAGCTAAAATTATGAGTTCTTTATTCAGTTAACTAAGTGCTTTTCTGTGTTAATTGAAGTGGGCTATTATTAGATCATTATGTCTCATCACATGTGATGTTGACACTTGTCCTAATCTAATCCCTTTACCATTTAGGGTTGCTCCTATATAGTATTCAACCCTCATTGTATTATCTCTCGAGCTTTCATATCATTTTGATAGTCTCTTGCATTCTATATATTTTTCTTGTTGAGAAATATATCAATTCTTTGTTTGTAGATCTCTTGCATGGAAGGTGTATTTTTTTGTTGTTTGATCCTATGGCTCATGTTTTTCATAATTCTAACATTTCCACCTCCATGAGGAGGGGACATTTGATCACAATGTTCACTTCATACCAATTAAGTATCAAAAGGAGAGCGAGATGGTTGAAAAGACTATAGGGATAGGTGTGTTATAAACCTTGCAATTCTAACATTTGAGTATTTATTTTATTTGTGAGTCCTCATAGAAGAGGGTGCTCCACTATGACTTGGCCATTATTTCCATGTATATGATTTGATATGTTATGTAAGATGTTTTAAGAGAATCTATGCCATGATGCATAAGAGCATCTTATGACATTATAATATGTAAAATATTCATATAACAAATTCTATGATGGATAAGAGCATGCATGTAAGAAGTTACATTGTTGACTTGGAATCTTGACTAAATTATGATGCATGTCATAAGATTTCAAAAAGAATAAATTTAAATGAAGATAATTGAGTAAAACATGGAGCACCCAAGTTAGGGAGCTGGTTATTACAAATTATAATGGTGTAAGAGAATATTATAAAATAGCCAATTAACTCCTTGGTATATGAAATTGAAATTCGAGCCTTGATTTTGGTAGTCATATTTGGGGAATATTTTTGGTCCATAGTTTATGGTAAACCATTCATGATTTCTTGGTTTCTTTCTTTTATTTATTAGGTGTTTGATGGAGGATTGATAATGATTTATGAGCACCTTTACACTATCAAAAACTCTAGATTTATCATTGATTTCTTCTATAAGAGCTTGACCCTAGAATTTGTATTGTAATTATTGTTATTAGGAATACAATTAGTTCAATTTTTGGAGGTTGGTTTTCTCTTGAAGGATTTTCCTAGGCTATATATCATTGTGTTATGGTTATTTTGTGAAACTTATAATTTATTATAAATTGTTTAGATAATTTTTCTATGCATCTATCTTAATAGATAATGTAGGAAGTATTTTTCTATCTTAGCTTTCTATTAGAAAATAAAACATTCTTAAAGTAGGACCTTATGAAGTTAGATGATGATGCACACACATCATTCTTAGTTGATGAGCTCCATCACCTCCTTTATGTTCAAACCTTATTTCCTATAAATGATTAAATATATTAGTCAAATTATTGGGGACATTAGGTCCATTCATGATGCTTCCCTTCCTTCTCACTCCTATGCATCTTCTTCCATCCTTTTCTCTCATTTGTAGCCCCTCATGTTCCATAGTCAACAACATAGTTCTTTCCCACCTCCATTATGGATTTAGCACCACTTACTTACTTGTCTTCATCCCTATGCCCCGCTATTTCCTCCACCATCATCCATACCTCCACACACATCTCCCTCATATACATCCATCTCATTCTAGCCTCTTATCCCACCCAAGTATACTATCCCCTCACACTTATTTCATAATCCATTTACACACCACTCATTACCACACACACACATTCATTACATCCTCTTTATTCCTTCTCAACCATCTGCACACATCATTAAGAGAGATCTTAATGAGGTAAAAAATTATTTAAACAATTATCTTTCTAGCTCCAAAAACACTTGTCCTATGAGTTATTTCATAATCCATTATTATGTGAAGTTCTTGGATATACGTTCCCAATAAATTTCATGGCTCATTAGTTTGAAATATACAATACTCTAAAGGAGACCCAATAACTCAAATAGAACCATTTAACACTACATTCTTAGACTTTTGTATCCATATAGTTTGTTAGCAAAACCTTTTCCATAAATCTAGTGAAAATAAATTAGAGAGATTCTTCTCACTATCACATGACTCAATCCACTATTTTTTTGTGCTAGCTAATACATTCATCTAATATTTCCAAATACAAATATGGTATTTACTTAACCAATGTAATTCAAGCAAGACAATAATGAATGTATTAAAATTTACATATTGATATTTCAAACATTACTTGCTAAGATGGGTTACCAAGTACTTGACACTAAAATACAAGGTTTATTCATTGATAGCTTTCTCCATGCAATTGAAATAAATTTATTTTCAACCATTATGTATTGTTTTTAAATTTATAAGTTGGTGTGTGAGATTATGAACTAAATATCTTAGATGGAAATATCCTAAAATATGGTTCATGTAACACACCATATACTGGACCATCTTACCCTTCTACATTTAATCAAATAATACTTTAAAAAAAGGTAATGAAAACACATGCCAAAAAAACCTAAATCAAACATCAATCATGTACACCAAACTCATAATGAGTAGAATTTTATTAGTACTAAGACATGAGGGAAAATAAGTTTCACAAAGTTAAATGATTTTTGCATGTTATATTGGAAAATATTTTAGTGAAAAACATGATAAATCCAAGGATATCCTATTAGATCGTTAGACATTTTTTTCTTTCTACACCCATGGTTTCATGTCAACATATCATGAATATTTTCAAGTAGTCAACCATACTCCTAACAAATGCAAAATATTAAGCATGATATATAAGACATAATTGATGACATGATGATCTATGCTAAAGGTGAATGATGGAAAATAAAAGTATTTCTCTCCTAAGAAAATATATACATATATATACTTAACCCCTACCCATAACATAAACAAACCAATCATGCGGAAGGAATTGGCAAAGAATAGCCTCAAGAGGACACATTGATATCTCCATTTGGCACTTGTGAGAAATGTGAAAGCTTCATCAAAGATCAACATAACACACCTTCCTCTCCTTCCATTACATTTACTCTTTGGTGAAATTATAAATGTTGGATATCTTGAGACTTTATAAATTAAAAGATTCATTCAATACAATCCCATAGATGGAATTGAGGTAAATTCTTGGTTAGAATTTATATGTGAATGAAATAATCATTTAAATAATTATTTGCATAGAAAAACTATACTTAATCAATTAGGAGAGCCCTAAAATGCTTTAATAATCAAATATACGACATGCTAGTGTATATAATCTTTGAATTATAAATTCATACAAGGGGATTATCCAAAATTACTCCACATATAATTACAACATCACATTAATTTATGATTATACTAAATCATCCTTAGATAAAACAACACAAAGTGATTTCCCTTAAAATTCCATAAGTGTCAAATTTATTCATATGGGAAAAGAAGTTGCAATTTCAATAGATAATATCAACTTCTTCTTTATGATATACATTTTATAATAGAATCATTACTAAAAAATCCCAAAAGAGGCACCTAAAGAAAGAATTGTGTTAGATGGATTCTACAAAATATTCAAAGAACAATAAACCCAAGAATGTAAATAGTTGACTACTATCTTATCAAAGACAATGGGACACCCACAACCTAATTTAAGCATTCCTTCATCTTGTATCCCATTATGTTTTATAAAAGACCATCTACATGCTTCCAATAGTGAATTGAATAGTGTTACTATAAAATAATCCTCAACTCAACAAGTGGCTAAGAGCTCAATGCAAAATCCACAAAACATAAATCAAGCCAATAGTGTTTCCAAGAGAGAATAAAAGGAAAAAATATAGTTTCCTAAACCTAAAATAAAATACCTTGTATATAACACATTGTAATAGGTCTAGAACCATAAATGAATACCTAATACCTTCCAATGTGTATACTCATATAACTAATTTTGATTCATCTTTACAATAGGTTTGGGAGGAAAATGACCTTTGAAAGGATAGTATCTTCACTCATTTTTTGGTTAATCGACCATGTATTCAAAATATCTTAAATGATAATTTAATTATAATACACAACATTACTTCTCTTACTTTTTTTTTTAGTTTTACTTTTTCATATGTTCATAGAAAATTGTGGACATTGCAAGGCCACCTTTCACAACACATGTTGGCGCAACTCACCATGAACAATTCCCTTTTGTTTCATGTGACCCCTTTCTTACATTTAAAACATTCTATTAGTTCTACTTACCTTTGTGCTTACCTCTATGCATTTTGGATGATGCAAAGTAATGCAAGTTTTCCCATAACACTTCATTCATGTTCAAGAAAGATAGTTTATTTTTGTTTTTGCTTCATGCCTTTTTTTCTATAACTTTCTTTCTTAGTTACAAGACACATGTCATCTCCATTTATAGGATTCCCATACATTAGAGCTTGGCTCTTTCCTTCCTCAACTACCAAATTACGTTTTGTATTTATTATACTTCCTCTTTTACACTTAAATGGCCTTTTCATTACCATACATGATACCTACTACACAATCTCTCATTTGACATCCTACCACCAATCTTAGATCAAAATATCTTATAATGACACTATCACTTTTTCATGATTATATCATGGCACTAGGCCACATCTTTTACACATGGCATTACTTTGGCTTCTCCGTTTGGGGTGCATCTATCATACTTCATGATACAAGCCAAAAACTTCCTCTCCCCTTCAAGAGTAAAATAAAAACTTACACATTGTCACTCTCACGTGGCATTCTGCTATCATTTTTATATGATTACAATTTGAAATAACATTTTTTACTCGGCTTTTAAATGCTAACATTGTCTAGGTCATTCCTTGTCTTATTTGTACATTATTACATCTTATGTGGCTGTCCTTATATTGTTCTTTCGATATCGCATCTTATGCTACATGCCTTATATCATGCTTACATGATTAATCATAGCTAACTCTTTTACATCATTTTCACATGCTGATACATGTCTTATGTTGTTTTTACATGGGGATATCTTATACATCATGTTAATCCATTGAATCATGAATGAATGTGATGTGATGGCTAAACACATTCAAATATTGTGCTCTAGCATCCTCCCATCTCATCCACATCACACTTGAGTTCAAAGACCCTCTAATTGTTCAAAATATTAGCCATAAGACAAAATTCCTAAGGAAGCAAAAACATGTTCACATGATAACTCATATTTAATTATTTAATTTCCAAAACTTCACTATGTTTCCATTCCATTGAAAATAAACAAATCAATAGAATTTATATAAATACTTATCCAATACAAAATGGACCTATCTTAAATTTCTTTAAATCAAAATTTACTTTATCATATTAATAACATATTTTTTTCAACAAGATGCATTACATTCTTATCATATTGTATTTACTTCTATCATTAACACATATTACAAATGGTACTTACAAATCTGGCACTTGGAACACATGGAAAGACAAAATAGAATAAAAACCCAAATCAAACCCCAAAGTAAACATAGGCCAACAAAAATGCAACTCAAGGGTATTGTGCCAAAAAATTACAATGTAGGCGTGGGCTTCTTGACTTGTGGCTTTAAAATGCCAACCCACTTTTCGTGGACTAAAGTAACCCATTGTTGAATAGTTGGCATTGTGACAAAGCCACACTTAACTAGCACCAAGTTTCGCTACCTAAATGGATGTGTAGGCCACAAATAATTGCGTTACTTTTCAATGCCATCCAATATTCTTCCAACTCATCATGATCGCTACTTGACATAAAAGAAAGGGCCTAACACATGACTGTCATTTCACACTTCTATAGCTCTTGGATTGACATGAATATGATGTGGAGCTGTTATAACCAAGGGAAGATGTGTGTCAACGCTAAGATAAAACAACACAATAAACTTGCCAATTTATACATTGTTTTTATTTTCTTTCATTCATGTCTATCTCATGATCACTTGAATAGTCATTTCCAACTTCACCATGGGATACTCACTCTACTATGAAATGACCATTCAAAAATTAAATGTTATAATTTGTATTTGTATGTTAATGATTGTTGAGTGAGAAAAGTTTGAGAATGATTCATTTGTATCATGGTTGGGATCACATTCCCTAATTCATATCTATTTCCTTATTTTGATGATCCAACCATCCATTTCTCCTCCCCATCAATCGATTTCTCATTACCAAGGGCAATCGACTCCTTACTTTGAATGCATATAATTGTTTCAACATTAATAAAATACTAATTATTTTTCTTCAAAATATTATTTATTGTTGGAGGAGGAATACAAAAATGTTATCTCCTCTAATTATATTCACTTGTTAATCGAACATTAATTGGCATAATATGGTCCCCTTGTGTTGTGCACTTGTTCTTTTCAATGATAGATCATGTAGTCATCCCAAATGTTATGTAAAACAAATATACACAATTATGCAAACCAAAAAAGGGTTTGTAAATTGCTAGCATAATGCTAGGATTCTTAAATTTTAGTAAAACTGAAATTTAACTTAGTTCCTTTTCTCACTTTTTTTTTATTCCTATTTCTTTCTTATAACTTGGTCCAGCATGAAAATATTTTTATCTTTACTATTGAAACTATATTAATGGTATAAAATACTTCAAATTAAAATGCAACTTCCAAGTATTAAAGTGATTGAAACCTTGACAATAAGCAATAAGTTAGTTTGTAAATAGGATATTGATTCAACTCATGGTTCATATGTTTTCATAGGGAATTCAACTCGAAACAATACTAATATTGATCACAAATAGATATTTAATAACTTTAATATGTTCTTTTTGACATAAAATTTTATGTACTTTACTCTCCTCTCACAAATGCTAAGCAATAAATTGATTTGCTTCCAATTAATTTTTTTTGGTAGATATTAACTATATGTACCTACATATATATTTTATTACTCTATTAACTTATTGTACTAAAATTCAAGGTTGAATTAGAATATTTTTTGACATGGAATATTTTATCCCACCCAATATTTTGTCTTCTATTTAAGTTTTATATCATCATTTTGCTTAAGAAAGTAATGAATGAATAAGCAATTTACGAAATTGACAAATTAGTAGTGAATTTCATAGAATGAAAAGAGCGGTCTTCAACTTATTGACATGCTATTCAAAGAACATTATCTGAATTTGTTTGTCATTCTTAACTATTTGACTACAAATGTGTATGATGTCTAATTTCATGTGTGTTTTTAACTTAAATATAATTTTCTTACAATAAATGCCCAAAAGTGTACAAACATACATGACAATTTGATGGTCCAATATATGATCAAGGTGGCATGAATTACCTCTCAACTTATTAAAACTTTATGGAATTTCCAATTCATCCTACAAGGACATCCCTTGCCTTTGTTTTATGTTTTCTAACCATCTACTATGCTTGTGTGCTTTGTCACCTTTTAGAAATTAAAGTTTTGTCCCTTATTTTATGAAATCATCCTTTTTGAATTGAGTCGTAATGGAATTTCCTTATTGATAAAATGTGTAACTTATAATTAAAATCTTGCTTATGTGATTTATTTGATAGCACCATTTTTACACTAACTTTGGCTTTTAAATTTGTGTCCAATTCATCCTTGGTTATGCCTAGCATAGGAAATTTTCTAGTTAACCACCCTAATTGTGAACCTGGCCATATTAGTGTTTCTGCAAATGAATTTGAATGTCTTTTTGATGGATTCTTGTTGGAAATTATTGTTCTAGATTCCTAAAACATAGCTACAACAATAGTCTTGGGTGCCAATTTTAGGGAGAATACAACTAGAGTCCACTTTTAAACAAGCTTCTCACATTGTAATTATAAGGAAGTAAGGTATACAAAAAAACTTCCTACACTAATCTTGAAAATATTGATGCACCTAAAACTTAAATGTGATCCAAACTTATTACATAAAGTGGATAAAAATAATATTAAATAGAAAAACAAGATTTTCCATTACATAGTGATTTACGAGGGAAAAACTCTTTTTGGAGAAAAATTGCATAGTCCTATTTGGTGGTGAAAAGAGGAGGGATCTAGATTAAACGATTTAATATGAATCAATATTTCCACCTAAAAATTGGAACACAAAATCAACCAAATGGTTGTTCTTGGTTGTTGTCCTCAAGGAAGAGCCAAGAAGGTTTGGGTTGATGGTTTTGGTTCCTTTGTTGTAAATGTAAGGATTGGTGGAATAATGCAATGAATAAGACTAGTTATGACCAAATTGACTAAATGTGATAGAATGTAGATGTTATAGAACAAATGGAAATAAATAGGAAACAATTATGAGAATACACTATAGAGAGGAACTTGGCACCAAAAGCTAGATTTGACTGTGTAGGGTGTCATAGCATCACACAAATGTCAGTGCATCGCATTGTAGTCTTGAAGGTGCTAAAAACCAGGGTTTTCCACTTGTACAAACTTGGCACTGTCTAAACACCTATGACAGAGAAAACCAAAAGTTACTGTGTGAATATTCCTATATGATTAAAATGATCTAATCTCTTCATGAGAAACTATGAAATACAAGATATAAGGTTTAGGAGTCTCCTAAAGGGCCCGAGATGTCAAATTCTCCTTTCAAGGCAACAACTTGGACACCTGCAAAATGAAAAGGGGAGAAGGGTTGTGTTGTATAAGGGTTTTCTTCGATCAAACCTTGTGTTGGTGTTCCCACCTCCACAACAATAATGATGATTGATGATAAAGAGTGTGTGCTCTCAGGGGAACACTAGCAAAGAAAATAATGACAATAAAGATCTTACCACATAAATGTGTAACCCTTGTTGAATCTATGTCACCACAAAAATCACACACAAGGAGAAGGAAGATACTTGAAGATCTTACAAGTGTTAGTACATACAATAATAACAATAAATAAGAAACATCGCATGATACTTGAACACAATTTTTTTGTAATATTAGATTTCATCAATTGACAAATTGTAGACTGTAGATTGCTTGGATAATGTCTCTAACCATTTTCTTTTCTTTCTTGTTTATTTTTAACTTGCTTTCTTTCCTTTTTTTTCTTCTCTAAACTCGTGGAGGAGAGAAGAGGTTGCTTATATAAGAGAGAAAGCACATATCTAAGCAGCAATTTTTGGAGGAGCTGACAAACAAGGTTGTGTCCTTAATCACAACAAGGTTGGATTTTGAATTTAAAAGTTTTGGCATGTACAACTAGGATACTAGCACGTCATGGTAGTGTCCAGGCATAATTTTCTTTGAAAGGGACCAGTAATAAAGTATTTAACTAAGTTTACCAAAAGGGTGATGAAACAGGTATGTTGCAAATAAAATTCGACACATATACCAAAGTGAGTTCATTGATTACGTGAAGATCAAGGATAATTTTGAATGATTTTCCAATAGTTCAACCATATTGTCTAAATCACTATTTGAATACACCATAATGGGTGATATGGTAGTGCTAACAACATGGTCGCGATTGCTATCAATTATTAAAAAGGAAGAATATTTAAGAGGAGGAATAGAAGAATCATGCATACTCGATAGTGGTGAAGGTGGCAAATGCTTAAGCTTTTGGATTGGCTGGGAAAGGTGGGGCTTAGATTTTTGCTTAGGCGACAAGGGTGAAGCGAAGTTAAGGGATGACAAAGATGGGTGAGGGAGCAAGAATGTGTCAACATCTGGCTATATAGGAGAAGGATTATTAAGAAAAGGTTGACTTCTTGCTACAAGATGGTGAGCTAGAGCACGACGTCGTCTCTTATGTTCTTTCACATTTTGATTTTTTCATGTACGATTTAAAGAATTTGTAGGGGAACTTGGGTGTTCCCCAACGTTGGTTCCTTTTCTTTCTTTGTAGAAGGAGGAATGGAAGGAACCATCGAATTTTGGGAGACAACAAGAGAAGGTGGTGTTTGAATATTAGATTACTTTCCTTTAGACTCCAAAGAGATAAGATGGAAAAAAGCAATCCAAGAAGTGCGAGGAGGTTTAGGTTGTGTGCGACATTTGCCTCATGGTCCTAGATAGGATGGTAGAGGTGGAACCTCATTATAAACACTAGACATTCGAGGTCAGGGAGGATATTTGGTTTGGGCTATGATTCACTTATTGCCTATGGAATAGGAGGAAATATTGTCATGGCCACAGGAGATGGAGGGGTCTTAAGGGTAGCAGTTAGAATGGCAGACAAGGGGTTACCGAATGATACTGAGAAATTCATCTAGTTTTAAATTTTTGATGAGAGAAAAAGAACATCATCACGGGGTCTAAAAAGCTTAGCTAGTTGAGGCTAAAATTAATCAAATGAAAAGTTCCCACAAAAGGACAAGAGCCTAAACCCACTATGATGTATAGTGTTCTATTATCCTTCAAATGGAAACTTTAGACATTTATGGATTACAAAGGGGACCACACTTATGGAAGTGAGCCATGGATGACCTAACTTCACAAAAATTGGTCTAAGGTTGGAATTATGGCAAAAGGTACATCCATGCTTCTTGGTCTGACCTAGACACAAAGGGTCAAGGCACCAATGGTAGGTCAAGTAGAACCATCATGCACTCTAACCAATACTTCTGATTGCTCATAATTTTCTTGGTAGAAATCATGCACATAGAGGAACTCCTCCATGACTACATTCACCAGGAATACAAGATCAACGAGTACTCCCCATGCAGGTTTATCATTAATTGTAGTAGTAGTGTAAAGAGGACCATCAATTGCATGAATAGAGGCATCAATGTGGGTGAAGGTAATAATAGTAAGGATTTTAACTTGTTCTTGGTGAGGGTGAGCATCTATCATGACAATTATGTTATCTAATTGTTTGATTTTATGATCAAAGGTTACAAAAGAAAGAAATGTATCAATAGATGGCTCTACAAGGTTAGCTAAATGGATAGATAGTTGATTGGTATATATTTTCAAGTTTGATTCAAAGGTGCTATGGATTTATTTCCTTTGTCATTTGCACCAGTCATCTCAATACCATTAAATTTGATGAGATCTTGCACTTGGTAACTAAGATGCATGCATCATTCAATATCATGCCCAAGTGTTTGATGATATTGACAAAAGGCCTTCGGGTCATAAGAAGGAGGTAGAGGTTTCATAGTGTTTGCAAGACAAATAGGAGGAAGTTGAATCAAGTTATTTTTAAGCATTCACAACATAATATAATGAATGGATTCAAAAATTTGGGAGAACTATCAAGTTTTTGGTTTAAATCGATAGGGGGCTGCAACAAAAGATGTTGTAGCTACAACCTATGCTTGAATATTGTTGGAAGAAGGAGAATTAATTTTGATGAATTTTTTGTTTTGTTTCTTGAATTATTGATAATTTGAGGCAGTAGCCTCAAATTGACCAATGATAGCTAGTGAGGAAAATCCCTCATACTGGCTAATCAATAGTTGGTAATTGTAAAGATTTATGCAAATATGTGTGAATGAAGGATATCACATCAATAGTATTGTATCCTAAATGTCTACTTGTAGGTTTCTAATGAAAATCCATTGCACATCAACATATAAAAGGAAATATGGGATTTGATAGAAGAGGGCTTGGTAACACCCTATGAAGTTAGTCACATTTTCCTTCACCCCTTGCTTACAATGAACCAAATAAGTCAATGTGACTTGAGGTCCAATATTAGCTTTGAAATGTTGGAGGAATTGATTGAAAATCTATTGAAAATAATGAATTTAGTTATTAGGAAATGAATAGAACAATTCCAAGGTCGTGTCTTTTAATGACCAAAGAAAGAACTTAGGCAATAGAGTATACTCAAAGAGGAAATCACTACATAGCATTGTAAAGGATGAAAAATGGTTGTTAGGGTCTCCTTTTCTAATGTACTTCTCAAAATGAGGTGTCTCAATGTTGTGTGGCATTGAAGTCTTTAGGATTATGAATGATAATGGGATATGAGTGTAGTGGGATGTAGGGTTAGATTGGGATTGGATTTGATTCATATTCAATATTTGTTGTGGTAAAGAGCTCATGTTTTGCAAGATTTGGTTAATGATAGGATCAATAGGTGAGATGGATTGAGAATTAGTAGAATATGAAATATTGGAGCTAGTGATAGGTAGATTGGTATTTTGGTAAGTGAATTGTGGATGGGGTTGGCTAACAACATGTTGGGAAACAATCAAATTTGCATTCTAAGAAGTAAGTTGGAGGCTAGAGAAAGGTGGGATAAGGCTATATTGGTTTATAGGATTCCCAAAACTAGTGTTAATATTATTACCATACTATGTAGGAGCAGTTATAACAAAAGAAGTGAATGTTGGAATATGATATTTCAAGATGGGCATCGACACCTATGTCCCCATTTAGTTTTGAAGGGATGCATTATTGAGAATTTATGCACAACTAGCTGACATCATAATGTTTGTATCCATTATGTGAGCTAGGCTATGTAGAACCAATGTGAGCTAGGCTATGTAGAACCTCCACACCTTGCATATCATTGAATAACAATCTCCTAAGATTCCCTATGAGAGATCAAACCGCTCCAACCAAGTGTTTTGTACTCAAGAATTGTTGGAGACTAGTCAATTACATGTCTAGTTTATGAACTTAAGCCTCAAGAACATAGGCCATAGAGTTTGTAAACCCAAGAAAATCAAGAGGGGTTTGTAGCTTAGAGATCATCTGTAAGGTATGAATAAGATCCAAAGATGATTGTATTCCCAAAATTCCTTGGGTGAATGAGATAACAAACTCAAGCTCAACATTGGAGCTATTCAAAGCATGAGAATCCATAATTCAATAACTTCTTCTCACAAGCACTTCGAATTGAGAAAATTGAGTCATGAAACTCATAAATAAAGTATACTTTTTAAGACACAAAAATGTTCCTAAGAAGAAATAGATGGAATAAAGTGATGAAAAGATAGATATGTTGATGATATGTTGGTATAATAGAAGGTGTTTTAGTTTTATATTTTTTAATAAAAGAAGAGAAAAAGAATTTGAGTTCTTTGTTTTCTAGACTAAGCATACAATGTTTGTAAATAGTAAATATGATATTCAATGATCTAATGAATTAACCAACCAACCACATATAAATAGTATATGTAATTAAATCGCAAGATCTACAATTGTAAGCTACATCGGCTTCACCAAAGTGTTTAGTGGAAATAGGGGATATAGACTAAATGGTTTAATCTAAATCAATCTTTCCACCTAAACATTGGAACACAAAATCAACCAAGGGGTTGTGCTTGGCTGTTGTCCTCAAGGAAGAGCCAATCAAGTTTTGGTTGATGGTTTTGGTTCCTTTGTTGTAAATTTAAGTATTGATGGAATAATCTAATGAATTAGAATATTTGTTATAAAATTGGCTAAATGTGATAGAATGTAGATTCTACAAAACAAATGGACAAAAATAGGAAGCAAAATTGAGAAGACACTATAGAGAGGAACCTAGCACTAGAATTTGGAGTTGATTATGCACAATTCTAGAGCACTACATAGACACCAACATGTCATGTTGTAGTCCTAAAGGTGTTGAACATTATGGTTTTCCACCTATACGAACTTGGCACTGCCTAAACACCCGTGATAGAGAAAATCAAAAGTTAATGTGCAAATATGCCTATATAATTAAAATGGCCTAATCTCTTCATGAGAAACTATGAAAGATAAGAGATAGGGTTTAGGAGTTTCCAAAATGACCCGAGATGTCAAATCCTCCTTCCACGAAAGCAACCTAGACACCTACAAAATAAAAAGGGGAGAAGGGTTGTATTGTATAGGGGATTTCCTTGGTCAAACCATGTGTTGGTGTTCCCACCTCCACAACAATAATGATTGATGATAAATAGTGTATGCTCTAAAGGGAGTAGAGGAAAAATAAAAAATAAAAATAATAACAAACAACATAAGGAAAAATATTACCACATAAATTTTAAACCCTTGTTGGATCTATGTCACCACATAAATCACACACAAGGAGAAGGAAGAGATTTCTTGAAGATCCTGCAAGTGTTAGTACATATAATAATAATAACAATAAATAAGAAACATCACATGATACTTGAACATATTTTTTTTTTAATAATAGAGTTCATCAATTGACAGATTGCAAAGTCTAGATTGGTTGGATTATGTTGCTAATCATTTTATTTTCTTGCTTTCGTGTTTCTAACTTTCTTTTTTGCCCATTTTTTCTTCTCTAGAATATTGAAAGAGAGAAGAGGCTTCTTATATATGAATTAAGCACATATCCAAGTAGCCATTCTGGGAGAAGCTGACAAACAAGGTTGTGTCCTTAATCACAACAAGGTTGACTTTTGAATTCAAAATTTTTGGCATGTAGGAATAGGACCTTAATATGTTGCACTATTGTTCAAGCATAATTTTCTTTGAAAGGGCTCGATAATATAGGATTTAACCAAGTTTTCCAAAAAGGTGATGAAACAGGTATTGTTGCAAGCAAAATTTGACACATAGACCAAAGTGAGTGCCAAACCTAGCATGAAATTATAGCGACATCAATTTATGACACTACAACTCCAAAAAATGCACAATGTATTATCAAATATGAAGAGGATTACAATAAACTTACAATGCAAGTATTTTCAAAAGTATTAACCAACAATAAATGTGGACTAATTTTGGTAGCATTCCAACAATAACTATGTACCTACAAATTCACTTATGAAAGAACTTCATCAACTACAAATTAATAGAAAATAACATAGATAAGAAACCTTTGATAGTTTTAAAAACTATTTTTGAAATCTACAAAGGTGGTTCCCAATTTGGCATAATTTCTAATGCCACCCATGAAGATTTCATGTCACCTACTAAAAATAGTAAGTCAATATTGCTAGATAGTAACTCGCAATTTGACCCACTCAACTTGGGAACCCAACCTAACCTATCATATCATCTCAAAACAAACATCATATGACAAATAATAAAGCATTTCATAGTTCATCAAGATTCCAAAGTAACTCCCCCCATTTAAAATTTTTTCTACCCGATAATTGGAACCAAAGGTGATTAGGATCTATTACCACTTATAAGGAAGCAATGTATGTACATACAACATACTACATAAATCTTGAAGGAAGTGAAGAACACAAAACTTATTTAATATGATGAAACTTATTATAGAAAGTAGAGAAATATAATTTTAAATAGATAAATAAATATATCATGACTTTACATGGAAAAATTCCTTTCGGTAGACAAACCCCACACTCTAAAACTTGCACAGTGTAATAACAAATATAAATAGGATTACATTAAACTTACAACGTAATTATTTGTAAGAGTATTCACCAACAATAAACTTGAAAGAACTTTTTGTGTTCCACCAACACATTTGTATCTAAAAATTAACTTATCAAACCACTTCCTCAAATACCAATTTATAAACAAATAAAAAATTTGGGAAACCAAAAATGGTTTTAAAAACTATTTTACAAAACCCATAAAAGGTGGCACCCAAATTGGGAACAATATCCAACACTACCCATTAAGATTCCATATCACCTACTACAAAAAGTAAGCCAATAATACAATAGAAAATTCTAGTTCAACCCATTCAATATTGGCACCCAACTTTCTCTTTCTACCCTCCCAAGAACAAGATTTGATCATAATGCTATTTTGCTAAAGAGAAATTTTGACTCAGTTAAAGGTCCTTTCCCTTTCAAATTTGAAATAATGTGGACCCTACATCCTGATTTTGTTGGCCTTATTAAAAAATGGTGGAACAAGCCCTTGGCTAGAACCCCTATGTTTTGTCTTGCTAATAAATTAAGAAGAATTAAAGAAAGATCGAAGGATTGGAACAAGCTTACCTTTGGTAATATTTTTTAAACTATAAAATCCTTGGGGGAAAGAATTAAGGAGGTGTAGAATAAGATGGAGTCTAGAATGGTAGACGAAGATATCTGTAACCTTGAATGTAATTTGAGAACCCAATGGTTTAAGATTAACAAACATGAGGAGAGTTTTTGGAAACAAAAATTCTTGTGTCTAGTGGCTCCAAGATGGGGATCAAAATGCTAAATTCTTCTACCAATCCACAATGAAACACAAAAGTAGGAATATGATAAGACAACTTAAGTAAGAGGATGACAATTTAGCCACTACTGAAAAGGAAATTTCTCAAGAAGTTGTCACCTTTTTCTCCTCCTTCTAGAATGAACCTGTTGTTGCCCAATAGGAATTTGATGATATCCTTCAAGCTATCCCTGAGGTAATTTTTGACTAGGATCTCAAGGAGATGACTAGAACTATTTCTTTATAGGAGGTGAAGGAAGATGTTTTCTTCTTTGGTGCTTACAAATCCACTAGACCTAATTGATCTTTTTAATGTTGTTAAAGACTTCTTCAGATCTGGTAGGCTTCTCAATCAACTCAATGCTACTTTCATTTCCCTCATTTCTAAAAAAGTTGAGGTTTCTTCTATGCATGACTTTAGACCCATTAGCCTTTGAAATATTGTGTATAAAATTTTCTCTAAGATAATTGTGTTAAGATTGAAAGTTGTTTTGACCAAATGATAACTATTAACCAAAAAGGATTTGTTCAAGGTAGAAATATTTTGGATGCAACAATAACTACCCATGAAATTCTTCACTCTATGGATCTAAGTAAAAATGTAGGGATGACTTTGAAACTTGACATTTCTAAAGCCTATGATAGAGTTTTGTGGCATTTTTTTATTTTTTGTTCTCAGGAAGTTTGGAATTAATGGTAGATTTCTAAAGTTGATCACTGCCTGTGTTACTATACCAAAGTGTTCGGTTTTGGTGAATGGAATTCCTCAGGGTTTCTTCTCTTGTGGCCATGATCTTAGGCAAGGGGACCCTCTCTCCCTGTACCTCTTTATTATTGTTGCTAAGGTCCTGGACAGAAACATCCAAAAACCTTGATTATAAGGTGTTGAAAGGTGTCAAGGATGCCTCTTCACTCCAGCCTACTTCTCATCAAAATTTTGTTGATGATACCATCATGTTTGATGAAGCTTCAGTTGGAGAAGCTGGTCAATGGAAATGCATCCTAAATGAATATGCCCCTGCTTCAGGCCAACGTATAAAATACAATAAGAGTAAGCTATACTTCTTTCAAGTTGACCAAATGGTGAAAGACAGAGTGGCCAAAATTCTAGGCTTTCAGGAAGCTCTTTTTCCAGCAACCTACCTTGGTCTACCCTTGATCTCTAAAAAATATGGAGAGCAACTACTAGAGCCATATTATTGAACGAATTCAAAAGAAGTTGGCTAGATGGAAAGGTAAACTTCCAAGTCAAGTTGGGAAGCTCCAACTGTTAAAATCCTCGCTTCAAAACATTCTAGTGTACTACTTGTCTCTTTTTAACATCCCTACCTTTATTGCGGAGAAAATTGAACAAATCCAAAAAAGGTTTTTATGGTCAAGTATTGAGGAAAAAAATAGAATTGCACTTGTGGGGTGGGAGAAAGTTTGTGCTCCAAAAGGTGCTAGTGGATTGGGGATAAGGAGAATTAAACTCTTCAATAAAGCCCTGGCAGCCAATCTGGGATGAATTTTTTTGGAAGGAACCAAAGATTGAATCAAGATCCTTAAAGCCAAATATTTGAGAAATAGAGATTAGGGTTGTTTCATCACCTCTTTTGATCTACCTCATGGTTCTATTTTCTGGAACCATTTAATTAAGACAAAGTATGCTAAGAAAGGGAGTTAGAATGCATATTGGCGATGGTATGGAGACTGAATTTTTGAAAGACTCTTGGAATAAAGGGTTGCCACTCTCATCTCTAAATGACCTTAACCCTTTGAAACAAAGGCTGACCAAAACCTATGGCAAGAAGGTTGATGGCTATATTAATTGGAGAAAGTTGAGCCAAAGTGGATGGGCTTTAATAACCTACTCAAGGGAGCTAACCTAAGAGGGTATAGACAATATAATTAGGAGTTAGTGGTGGAAAAGATGAATTGCTTAATTGGGGAGGCTACTTGGTTCTATAAAGACATGTAGGATGAAATACTATGGATTGACAACCCTTAAGGTTGTTTTTTAGTCAAAAGTTCCTATGAGGAATTAGAAAAAATGTTAATAGCAAACAAGGAACCTTTGTGAAATAAAGTGTGGATAAAAAATTTGACTCCTAAAGTTAACTACTTCTGGTGGGCTACTTCTCATAGCAAAATCCTAACCATTGGGAACTTGGTTAGAAGGGAATTCCATTTTGTTATCATATGTGTTCTTTGTAAAGTGGAGGAAGAGAAAATCATGCACCCGTTCTTCCACTATCTATTCTCTAGAGAAATTTGGTCCTTCTTCCTCCCTTTATTATGTACTAACTAGGTTTCCCCTCCTTCCATAAAAAATGTTTATTGATAGCTGGTCCCTTAGCCCTTACTCACATAAGATCATTGTGTATCTTTGGAATCAAGTTCTTCTTTTTATAGCTTTGGGGATTTGGAAGGAGAGAAACAATAGGATCTTCAAGGAAACCGAGAGAAACAACAATGAGTTATGTATGGCCATAAATACTCAAATTGAGGAAAATGTGGAAGCATAGAGATACAACTATTCTAAGGTTATGCTTTCATACAAGGAAATGAGAATCAAACAATTATGGGGTCTTCTAAAGGATCTTACAAATATTAATTGAACTTCCCAAATTTCAAGAAAGACAACTATTTGGAACCCTCTAGAGAGGGAGTGGATAAAATGAAATTTTGATGGTTTCTCCAAAGGAAACCTTGGTCTAGCAGGGGTAGGTAGCCTTATAAGAAACCATCTTGGTGACTATATTGCTGGTTATGGGAAAAATGTTGGAATCTGTTCTAATAATAAAGTAGAGGCTATGGCTGCTTAGGGAGGTACAAAGTTGTTAAGAGACTTAGGTTTCTGAAAGGTTATTTTGGAAGGAGATTCTAAAATGATTGTTGATATTTTGAAGGGTGAGAGTGTTGTTCCTTGGGAAATCAAAGATATAATGGATAACTATAAGATGAATTTGTAGTTTTTCACTCATTGCAGAACCCAACATGTCTATAGGGAAGGAAATTGTGCCACGAATTCTGCTAATAATGAGGCACTAAAGTGTAGCACCTAGTTCCATTGGGAGTATGGTCAGTTGCCAAAGGTGATAAAGGATAATGTGTTAAAATAAAAATTTGATAACACTTACAACTTATGAGTTTTGGTTAAGGGGCCTAGATGGGGTGATAATTAGATATGTTGATAGTAAGAGATTAAGAACTAATGATTATAAGGTTGGTATGTTACAAATAAAGGTTAATGATGAGAAGATTGGCTTCGGGAAAATTTTTAAGATGGTTACGTTTAATGATTATAGGGGTGGCGGGCTTAAAAGAAAGGCTAATGATAAGAAGATGGGCGTCAGACAAATATTTAATAAGGTAATTATTCCTTAGCAATTGTCGTATCACATGTTGAATGGAAACTACTATGCTTGGGTCATTTCACAAATCTCTGACACACCAAATGCATCTAATCACAGTGTTATTGAGGCTCAGCTCAAGTTGGATCTTCTGGTGGCATTTATGATGAGGAAGGGCAATCATTCCAATTTCATCCTCAACTTTCAGCTTGTGGTTTTCTTCACTTGGAAGATTGATTTAAACATTTTAAACGACAACCTACTTCTTGCTATCTCTAAGGATTTTCTCTGCAAGTTTGGTGCCTATTGGGGTGGCAAGGTTGTTGTTTTGGAGGGAATGAAAAAAATTGTTAACCATTCGAAGGGTGCTAAAATTTTGCAAGCTTAAAAAATGGGTGGGCCTAGGAAATGCACTGAACCTCCAAACTATGTAGCTCTTAAACAAAATTCTAATTTATGGGAGATGTTTAGAAGGGAATAAATGGCCCCATTTTTTGAAGCCATGAAAGGATATAATGAAAAACTAATGGCCAAGCTCACTAATTACTGGAAAAAAGGGAATGTTTCAATTGGGGCAGTGAAGTTTGAAGTCATGTCATAGTTCATAGCGGAAGCTACTGATTTGAGAAATGATGCAAGGAAGGTGGCTAAGAAGAGTGGAGTAGATTATCAAAAATTTATGGAAAAATTCCTACACGATGGTGAGTAGCTTACAAGGTTTCAAAATGGCTACATGTGGCTTGAACTCCCTCCACCATTTTCCCTGGTAAGCATGTTTATTATGCATTACTTTACCCTTGAAGGCTGGTATATGATGGTCCACACTTATCATTTTCTAATCCTTAATCATGTATGCCATAATGATAGAATTAACCTTCCCTTTTATTTGCTATCCTCTCTACAACAAAATATTGAGAATGGGTCGTCGCCCGCTCTACATCATTGATTAATGCTAGCCCTTTATAAATTTTCTCTTTGTAAGAAAACCCATGGAAACTTGTTGCTGGTTCAATAGGAGAATCCTCCCCAAAATGATGATGAGGAATAGGGTTTACCCTAGGTTGGTGTCCAAATGAACCCAAAGCCTAACCCTAGGTCCAATACCCGATGTTCTAGTTCAAGGGAGGGGTCACCCTTGAATGCTACCCCTTTGGCCATTTCTGGTACTAAGTCCTCTAATTCTAAACCTTTGAAAGTTGATATGGAGAAAACCCTTGAGTATGAATTACTTAGAGTCACCCCTGAAAAGAAGAAGCATTCATCAATGTTGCTTGAACCCCCCAAGAAAAAGCTTTTGAAAAAAAACTAGAAGAAGAATGAGGAAGTTATAACTATTAATGAAGATCTGGAGGGGAACTAGAAGGAGGAAGAGGAGGATGGAAAAACATGTTTGATGAATGGAGGTTGAAGATCAACGAGGTTATCCAAGGTCAAATTTGCAGATAAGAAAGGGAAACAAAAATAAGTTAAGTTAACTGAACAGGAAAATTTGACAGTGGAAGATTTTGAACCTCAACAGGATCAGGACAGTTAAGTTATGGAGTTTGAAGATAGAGCCTGTGAGATGGGAGAAGATGTTTAGGAGGACTCTGATTACAAGGAGGAGGAAGAATTTGAAAAGGAAGAAGATACTGGTGTTATGGAGAAGGAGGTTAAGGAAGAGGACACAGGTAATATGTAGAAGGGGAGCATTGAAACATAGGTCAATGCTAAAGATATTTCTATTTTTGAAGATACTAATGTCCTTTTCTTGAAAAGCATGATAACCTTCTTGTAGGTCTAGATGGAAGACATGGAGAAAGTGCTCATCACCCTTATGGGTACGGTTCTATTCCAACAAAGATTAATAGGAAGTTGAAGAAGATCGGGAAATAGGATGAAGAAAATGACCTGGAGAATGAGGAGGGACTAGATTGGACGGAATTTGTTTCCCAAATGGGTGAAAATTGGGAACTCATTGCTAAAGCCAAATAATGGCTGTGTTACCCAGTGTTGATGTCCTTTTTGTTCTTGTTTTATGTCTACTCCTAAACTATTGGCTCTTAGGTTGATTGTCCTAGATTGTGCTTTCTTGTTGGCTATGTTATGGTTTCAGACCTGTTGGTCTTTAGTTACTCTTTGTTTTGATCAGTATACCAAGTTTTGGGTTAGTAGATGGTATACACTTGTTTTTTTATTATAATTATACTGATCTTTTGGATGCTAGTAATGGTCATTTGTCCCATGTGCCTCTTTTGAAGACTTAATTAGTAATTGTCTATTGTGTTTTTTTGGGTCTGGTTGGTCCTATTTCCCTAGCCTTTTTGATGTCTTTGTGCCATGGAATTAGGGCCCTTCCCTACTAATATAATAAAAAAATTTGCCTATAATATCATCTCAAAATATGAACCATATGAAAAATATTAAATCCTATCATAGCTAGTCAATATTCCAAAGTAACTCCCCTCATTTTTGGATCTTATGCATCATTATATACCATCATAACTTGCCATATAACCCAAAAAAAGAGGGGTGCTAAAAATATACCATATTATCCAGCTTATGATGAATTAATAGTAATAAAAAAAGAAATGAAACCTGGATTTATATGTCTTACACAAAATTTAATGCTCCATTTGATGTGGACTATAAATATACAAAATAAAATACAATTAAAATAGAACATATAATTCCAATTTTTTTTAATAATGTAATAATTAAATTATATACTTTCAAAGGTTGAGACACCTTAAATCCCAATATTATCCCATTTTTCTAATACCTTTCAAGAGCCATGGGTAACATACTATCATGGAATGAACTACTATGGGCCAAGAGGCCTATATACTTTAAACTCTATCTAAGATTCTTTATGCCTATGTGTTTGGTCAATGCATCCATAATGTTTATCAAAGTTTCTATATTTTCTAGCTTCACCCTTCCATAGTTGATCATGTCTCTCACAAAGTGATACTAAACATCTATATAATTTAAACTTGCATGAAAATTTGGATTCTTTGCTAGGAAAATCACAATTTGACTATCACAATAAATTGTAACTACTCCCTATTTTAACTCAATGTTTGAATGTAATATTTTATGTCAAATGAATTCCTTACATGAATGGGTTGTTTTCATATAATATACCTCTATATTGGAAAAAGTGACCATATTATGTTTCTTTCCAATTCAACATCACCTACCTAGTCTAAATCTACATAACCATGAATATCTAAAGAATGCATATCTCCTATACCATAAAAAAAAAGGAATAATTTGAGATACTCCACAAATATCTAGATACTCTTTTGATCATTTTAAATAGATGTTGTCATTTATTTCAACCCAATTTAGGGTGTCATTGATGTCTAATGTATATGTTGAAGTATGTACAACCTCTGAAGATAGTTGTTATGATGTGATATCAATTGGTGCAAGTCTGATGAGTTGTATAGGGAAGAATAATGTTTAGTATGGTGACTAGGTGTGATATAGAGGATGATACACATGTCTTGATGAGTCTACAACATGTTTACATTGATATCATTTCAGTTTGGTGTACCACACACATGAATAAGGTACAAAAGTTTTACTAAAGCATTCACAATGTAGACTCTAAGGCAGAGTCATGGTTTTCTAGTTCACATCCTTCCGCTAAGCAAGATTTAGTCTTGTGGTTTACGTGATATATTTTCAAGCAATGAAGGTGTTATTTCCAAGAAATCAAGTAATCGCACCTTCTACTGTGTGAGCTACAAGTAATAGTATTTTGGTTCACACTCTAATAGTATAATGTGTTGACATTGATGCATTTAGAGACTCTACCATCCTCTAGAAGCAAAGTATTGTCCTTGTGGTTTTTTAGGAATAATAAATAATGTTAAATGCACATTATTGTATAGCCACAGGTGTTTGTTGTTCCGCAAGATCAATATTTGAATAACAATATGCTACAGTTTTTTTGGAATGCTCTGTTCTTGTACATTTATTGGGTTTTTCCTCTTGCGCTAGCATATGATGATCAATTTCTTCATGAGAAGGTTGAGGATATTTTGCACAGAATACAATGCTTGAATCTAAATCTACAAGATGGTTTTGATCTCTCCCTAATGTTGTAAAGTTTTGCAAATGGCAGTTTTGGTGGTGTAATCAATATTTGGGGCAACAAACATGTTTCCTCCATCAATGATTGATCTTGATTAAATAATTTTAATTTGGAGGATGTGTTATGATGTGTTTTTGTCCTATAATGTTGTGTGTTAATTCATAATTTTTTAATTGTAATATTATATATGTTTGGAACCAACCTGATTGATGTTTTGTATTGTTGTGGAGGATATATATAGAATATCAAATTCATTTGTGAAGGTGTTATTGTTTTAAAGAGGTGTGATAGAGTAGTATATTGAAAATGAAGTGTGTGACATCTGTGTGAAGGGTTAATTATGCAAAAAAGGATTGCAACATCAACATAAGTTGGATGCTTCTTCATAGCAACTCATATTTATTTTTCTCATTATAATATTCATGTATCCTACTCTGAGATAGTGAGTCTCATTAGGTCCTTTGTATCTTACCCTAAGGTTGTACACCTTAGTTTGTAATTTTGTAGGTAGTGAGCCTTAAACAACATTGTAATTATTGTTAGCAGTGAGCTACATATATTGTGAGTTAATCCTCATCGTGTTTTTTCCCTCATTAGGTTTTCCATGTAAAACTATTGGTGTCTTTGTGTGTTGCATGATTTATTTTCTACTCTTCTTTCAATTTATGAGATGTTTAATCTGTAAATGGGGATGATTAATTTTAATATATGTTGATTTGGCCCCCCTCTTAGCACTACATTGTGTTCAACAATTTGTATCATAGTCAAGTACCCTTGAGAAGCTTAATAGTTGAGGTAGACCTACACTGGAGCACATGGGGTAAAAAGTAAAGATCAGTGATATGTTCATTCTAGAACCAAATCTAGAAGCAATGGAACTCAAAGGTGTTGCACAGATGATTGTTGGTGCATCAAAACATCAACCTGCTAATTCTCAATACAACTGCTAGAGTTAATGAATCTATGAGAGGCGGTTAATCCATGTCATGAACCTGAGCGCTATGCTACAAAGTACAAGGAGACCAAGGGCACATACCTTGCAACAATCCCTCCCAGCACAAGTGAGGGGTTTAAACCTGTGGCTAAGGCTCTAATACCAATTGTTACATAGATGGTTGTCGTTACACCAAAATATCAACTTGTTAATGCCCAATGCAATTGCTAGAGTGAATGAATCCATGGGAGGTGGTTACGCCATGTCACAAACCCGAGTGCTACACTGCACAATAGAAGGAGACCAAGGGTGCACACCTTGCAACAAAAGGATGGGACATCAATCGAGATGATTATGAAGTTAATTTTGAAGAACTATGGTTTTCTCTTGAAGATCTAGATGAAGCAAGATTGCAAAATATCAAATATAAGTGTATGCTGGAAAAATCAAAAGATAAATTTGACAAAGTAAAGGCAAAAGGTAAAGAATCAAAAGAAGAGATTGGCAAGAGGATTGAATATTGTTTGAATACAAAGTTAAATGATAAGAATGTTGAATTTTCAAAGATGGAGGAAGAGATTGTCTTTGAGAAAAGGACTTGAAAAAGAAAAATAGCTGATTGATAAGGGCCTAAAACTAAAAGAAGGATCTTAAATTCCTAATAATTTGATTAGCACTCGAAAACCATCAAAAGATAATTTTGGTCTTGGTTTTAAAAAGGGGAAAAGTCCTATATCTAGTGCCTCTATAAATCTGTATGATAACTTCAAAGCAAAAGGGAAGTCCAAAACAAGGGAGGAGAAAGGCTGCATTGAAAATGTTAGTGTAATAGGTTGTTTACTTAATTAATTTAATCACATTGATTAATTAATTAAGTCACCTTTACTTTATTTCACTTAAGCTAAACTTAGGCATTCTTTATTTTATTATTATTCCTAGGGTTTTCACCTTTAGGGTTTGGATCTCCTTTTATAAGGATTGATCTTTTGTAATCTAATATACTAGTTAATGCATTTTTGCTTCATGTTTGTACAACATTGTTCTTGTGTCTCTTGATCTCATTTGTGTGACAAGTTATTTTTTTGCAGGTGTTCATTGGGATTTGTGAGGTTGGATTATCAACTTCTACATGGTATCAGAGCTCTAGATTTATAGCTTCTTGTTCCTTTTTTGAGGGATCATGCCTTGAAGCAATTTTTTAGTGCATCTAGGGTCAAATTAGACCTCTCCATTGAATCTAGAGCTACCAAAATAGTCAAGATTGACCTTTGTTTTGTCAAAATTGGCTTTTGTTTGTCAGATCTGTGAGGGTTTGAAGAAAGGGATTTTTTGCCAAGTAGCTAATTTTTTGGAGCACTTTGAGCCAAAACGGGCATTACCATTGTGCTCAGATGATAGAGAAGTTGGTTTTCCATACTAGATAGCACATCATCCAAAGGAAATTGAGGAAATTTTAGAGAGCAGAGTTGGACGTAGTACTAGAGGAATGCTATACAAGGAATATCTAGTTAGATGGAAAGGAAGACCCTAGGAAGATTCATCATGGATTTCTCAGGCTGAGGTGGACCAAATTGGTTTTCCTCTAGCCTTAGGGAAGTGAGAGACTCACTTTTGTTCAACCTCGAGTGTCTAATGCAGGAACATCCTAGGTTGCAAGCAATCTTGCATCAACCAAAAATATTTGCATTCATGTTTTCTTGCATTTCAATAGTTAACTGTTAGGACCTAGTCTCAATATTTCATACGATATTGTAACATTAGAGCTCACGGAGCAAGATATATGATCTTCATTGCAATATCTACATCATATCCAAAATTCAAATGTTTTGGAGATCCCATTACGATGATATCGCTAACAAAGTATTAGTTGTAATTAGATAGAGAGCATTCACCAACTAGTATTGGCTTTTCAAGTGTGCGGACCTATCCCGTGACTTGTGGAGCTTAGGAAACCATTTCATAAGGATACACATTCATCAAGAAGCCTTCATTTTGATCTACATCATGTTTATCTAAGGATCAAAGGAGAATCATATGTTGGTCGACCTTCACACATTTCATCAACTTTGGGGTTTGAGAGCTTTTGAGGCCAACACAGACCTTTTCCGAAGCTGGGAATTGATATATATAAGCATTGTGCAGTTGCATTAGGTAGTAGTGATAGGAGTGATAGAGTGATAGAGAAGTAGGAAAATATAGGAGATAAGGGTTGTGACCCGCATTGTATTTATGAGCTTAGTGCCATATCATTATGTAATCTATAAGTTGGAAGGAAGGGCATGTTGCCTAAGAATAATATATCATTATCTATATATCCATGTGGGATTGTTATTCCAATTCTTTGAGTTTCCATTGTGTTTACTCTTGTTACAAGGTTGGATAGTCCTATTCCTGGATCCTCCATCCTTAACTACACCAAAAGTGCTATGAGTCCTCTTTCCGATGAGATCTTGTTTTCTCGATTTCAACACCGTGGGAAAAAGTTATGGCCTCCAAAAGAAAACTTCCCTAAAATGGCAATTACACAGTCTGTTGGAAAAAAAATTGATGGCCATATGGTCATCACAACAGAAATACAACATTAAAATTGACGGCCAAATGGTCATTGTCATATTTTCCCTATTGGGCTTATTCTAAAAAGAATTTTTTTTTTAAAACAATAAAATAAATTTACATTAATAATTTTTTTTTAATTATTTTTTAAAAAAGGACCATGCACTACTGCCCTTGGGTGGTTCCCAATGGGCCACCACCCTACCACTGGCAAGAAGCAGTACCCCTAGTACCACCCATGGGTGGGACCCAAGGGGTCACCGCCCTGCCATGGCAGGGGGGCGATACCCCCATAAGTGGTTGCAATTTTTTCTTTTTTAAATAATAACTTTAAATACGAAAAAAATTGTGTGGGTTTTAAACCCTTTTTTATAATTTGATTTTTTTGAATATTTTTTACAAATTTACGTAGGAAAAAAAATATAATTTTTTTCTTCCAAAAAATCACCTCGATCCACATGTTGGGCATGCCATACGACCTTCTTGGAAAAAATATTTTGCCTCAAAAACTCCCGACATAGATTTTGGCGATTTGAGAGGCGATCTTAAGCTTTTGGGCCTGGTGACTCTCCTTCATGATATTGGTATAGGTATGCAATGTTGAATATTAGGTGATATGACAAATTTCTTCAGTAGTTCCACTTCATATGCATTTCTAGAATCAAAATTCCTGATGATCTTACAAGGTCCAAACTTCTTCATCTTCAACTTATTATATGTCCCAATTGGAAATCTCTCTTTTATTAGATATACCATTACTTCCTTCTGTACTACAAACTCCTTATGCCTTCTCTTCTCATTTGCTTTCTCCTTGTAGGCATTATTCATCTTGTCTAGATGCTCCTTAACTTGAGTATGCATTGTTTCCATGAATTCTACAAATTATTCTACCTCCACACTCCTTTTATTCTCCATACTAATATCTCTTAATTCTACTACTCCTCTGGGTTGTTGTCTTGTCACAATTTCAAATGGTGTCTTCCCCGTGCTCCGATTTACTGAATTGTTGTATGCAAATTCTACTTGTAGTAGTATTAAGTCCCAATTTCCTACTTTACCTTCAGTCAAACACCTCAAAAATTTCCCTAAACTCCTATTTACCACTTTTGTTTGTCTGTCAGTTTGTGGGTGAAATACTAAACTATACTTCAAATTTGTCTTCATCTTCTTCCATAATGCTTTCTAGAAATATCCAGTGAATCTGGTGTCTCTGCCTGATACTATACTCTTTGGTAGTCCATTGTAATCTCACAATCTCCTTGAAAAATAGGTCTGCAACATGTATTGCATCATTGGTTTTCTTACAAGGTATGAAATGCGCCATCTCAGAAAATCTATCTACAACCACAAATATCGAGTCAAATCCTCTCAGTGTCTTAGGTAATCCCAACACAAAATCCATGCTATTTTTTTCCCATGGTCTCTCTGGTACTGTCAATGGTGTATACATTCTAGTGTTCTAACTATTTCCTTTTGCAAATTGAAAAATCCTACAACTTTGAACATATTTCCTAGCATCCTTATACAATTGTGGAAAAAAATAGTTCTCACTCACCAATGCCATAGTCTTATCAATTCCAAAATCTCCTGCTAATCCTTCACAATGCTTTTCCTTGATAAAATTCTCTCTCATTGAACTCCTAGGTATACATAGCTAATTGTTCTTGAATAACATATCTTCCTAAATGAAATAATCCAACCATTTGCTTCTATCTGTCTCCATAGGTTCCTTGCAAGCCTTCCATGCCTCCGTAAAATAAATGTCATCCTTATACATTGTTACCCATGTTTTACTTTCAGCTCAGGTCAAGTCAAGTTTATTGTTTTAGTTTCAGCTTTGTTGAGGGAACTGAAAAGCAATAGTAAAACTGGATGAGGTTCATCATTTTTTTGGACATAAATTTTCATGTTTTGCTGATTGAGTGTTCAGTAATCATCATTGAGACCATTTTGCATATGAATCATAGTTTATTGTGCAAACATTAAAATAGAAAATTGAAAAGTTTTGCATAATAATGCTTTTATTCATTTTGTAAAATGTTGAATCCCACATAAGCCGTGGAAGTAACTTTTTCTGAGTTTTTACAATCAAAGGAAGAATGCATAAACAAATGTATGCTATACAACTGAAAATAACAGAAACATAGGGTAGGAGGTGATTCGTCATTGCCTGGAATGACGAATTGTTGACAGTTGAAGTTTTCGGTTGAGACGTCATCTCTAGCTCTACTTTCAGTTGCAGCTTTCATTCCAACTCCAAAAGTGTCTGCAAGAAAGATAAAAGATGACGTTAGAGATAAAATCTCTAAGTAATAACGGATCATATCCTATCATATATCTACGCTACCAATAGAAATATAACATGCAGTCGATCAAGAATCCATCAGATAATTGCAAAAAATCAAAGAAGAAAGAATGTAATTCAATGGAAGCTTTCAGCTTCTTATATTTTGCTGACATGTTTGTTTCAGTGTGCATGAACAGGTTCATCATGTTCAAGATCAGATATGTGGAGTAAAACGGGCTCCCACAAGGGTTGAGCTCAGCATATCAAAAGGGACATATTCGCAATTTTCATTCGAGGTACATGAATATTGATAATAGATATGTAAAGCAGCATATTGCATTCATCTTTTTCGTTTTCTGTTCAGCTCTACTTTTTTTTTCTTTACATTGCATCTAAACAAAGTGTAGAGCGTCTTTACATTAAAGAGAGATAGAGTATTCATGCATTTGAGTATTCATAACTTCAAAAGTATGTAGTAATCATGCATTCAAGTTCAAGAGACAATAGAAAATGAAAGGAAAAAATTTCATGTTCATCAACTCAAAATATGATTAAGTGAAGGCAAAGTCATTACTTTGAAAAGTCCAGATTTGAGCAGCAATGATCATTGAATAAACAACACTTTGCTATAAAAACAGAAAATGTAGCCTATACAATGAGAGATTAAAACCAAACTGGAGGGGTTTTCCAAATTGAAAAGCTTGATGTTTAGAACAGAAATCTCAAAGATCTATGAGATTTATAAAATGCCCAGATTTAGAGAAACATGGCTGTATTTCCACAAAAAATTGAAGTATTTCATCTTGAGTTTAAAAATGAACAGAAATCAGATTTCTATGAGTTTTATAACATGCCCAGATTTAAGAAAAAACGTGGCTATTAGAATACAGAAAATCAAAGTTTTTTTCATCTGTTATGAGTTCAAATGAAATGTTTTTGCAGAAATCTGAAAGAAACATCAAATTCATAGCTTGGAAAGAGAAGAATATTCTAGATTCAGAAGAAAAAGACCAGATTCGAAGTTTATAAGCAAAGTTTATTCCTCATTGTCAAAATGCTTCAAAGATGTTCATGGCGGCTCAAGGAATAAAGGAACTTTCAGAAATTCATCAAAAAAGCTAGAAACCAAATTTTTATCTTAAAATACCTAATGAAAGCATCATATTTTTGAATTTGAGGAAGTCTTTCAAGCAAGTTCATGGCTCAGATGCTCATGGCGGCCAGAAAAGAAGCAGATTCGTGCCCAAAGTTTGCACAAAGTCTCAGGAAAATGAAAGAACAGCATTCCAAAAAGAAATCGCGCCCAAAAAATGCCTCTACGTTTTTATAAAAAACGTCATGTTCCAGCTTTCGGCCAAAAATAACTAGATTCGAGTTCCTCATTGGCAAAAATGCAGAAAACTTCATGCGCGGCTAGGGTTTGAGGAGTGGCGGCGCCTAGCAAAGAGGAGACTTCATAAAATGAAAATGAAATGCCTTGTCTCCTTTTAGGGTTCAAACCCTAAAAAATTTTGACCTTTGCCTTTGCTTTTGGCTTCTTTCATTCAAAGCCATTTAAATTTCTCTAAGGTTTTTAAAATAAAAAATATAATGCTTAGAGAAAATCCTTTTAATTTTGCATTTTTAAATCAAAATGAAATCTTTATTAAAAATGGTTAATCAATCATTTTTAATAAATGATTTATTTCAAATGCAAAGTTAGTGCTTAGGAAATCTTTTTTAATTTTTGCATTTTTAAACAAATTGTAAATCTTTATTAAAATGATTTGTTAATCATTTTTAATAAATGATATTATTCAATACAAAATTTAAATTAACCTTGCTAGGTGGTATTCCAACTTGCATTTTTAAAAAAATTGTAAAACTTTATTTTTAAAAGTGATAAATTATAAATCACTTTTGAAAAATAAATGTTATTAATGCAAGTTGAAGATATTTGATGTATTCTTTTATAAAAAACCTAGTCAAGAGGAGCCTTTAGGTGGAGCATTAAATCTTGGAGATATGACAATCTGTTTATGTCAAGTGGAGGTTTTGAGTTGCTGGATTCAGGGGAGGAGTTTTTGACTGATGAGACACCTTTTTTGGAGTCTTTTGAGTCCTCTTTATGAGGATTTTTGTTCCTATCCGGGTCTGGGAGACTTTTTCCTATTTTGGGTAAGTTGTTGATATGTTTGAGAGCCTTCTTTTAGGGCTTTTTTACCAAATCCGACCCCTTATCCAAGGTGGGGCCCTTTTTCTAGGGTTAGGGTGGAAAGTTTGAGCTTATTTATTCTCTTCTTCATTTCCTTTTATGATGCAAAATTCTGGTGTGGAAGAGACTTTGTACTTTCTGGAGGACATGGTGCTATTTGGTTCCGAGCTTTGTATCAGACTTTGGAGTATGCATTTCCAGGGCCTTTGAGATCCTTTATACAACATCTTTGATCTATTTCTGGTGTCATATTTGTATGCAGATTAGTGATTGATCTTTCTTTTATGTGTTTCTTATCTGAAACCTTTTAAGTTTGTCTCATTTTGGCATCTTTGTGACTAGGAATTCTCTTCACAAGTCAGGGGTTGTATTAATTTCTAGATGTATTTACTGTGATTAACATCCTTTGAATATTATTATGATTTTAGAACTTCCTTTGAAATATTTATGTGTTGAGGGTTTTGCCAGTTATTGCATCATTATTAATGGTTGTGGGTTCATTCTGTGCTAAGGAAAGTGATTTTGGTGTATCACCCATTAATTAGTTTCAATCCTTAAGCTCTTTTTATCTCTTTTCTTCCCCTTTTCCTCTTAAGTCTTCAGGTTTGAAGAGCAAAAATAGATGTTTATTTAACAGGAACCGGCCTAGAATCCGGAGGTCTCATTTTCAATATTACATATCCCACATGTAGAATTTGAGTCCCATGTTATGCCAGATTGTTGAGCTTGAAAATCTCAGTAGGGTGCAAATTTGGTGCATAACATACATATGCTTCAGTTCTTCAAAACCTAATACTTCAATTCTCATCTCTATCAACAAACTTCTCCTCTTGCTCAATGCATCTACAACCTTGTTTGACTTTCCACTCCAGTGCTTCAACACAAATATGTAACTTTGCAAGAATTCTACCAATCTCATATGTCTGTGGTTCAACTTCCCTTGACTATTCAAATATTGTAAAACTTGATGATCTACATACAACACAAATTCCTTAGCTAACAAGTAATGTCTCCACTTCTTCAAGGCTTGTATGATTGCGTAGAATTCCTTATCATAAACTGAATATATTCTCCTAGCATCATACAATTTTTCACTGAAGTAGGCTACTGGTCTCCCTTCCCGATTTAACACAACTCCTATTGCACTTCCACTAGCATCACAATCTACTTGGAATAGCTTATCAAAGTTTGGTAGTGCTTGTTAATAAATATTTAACTAGCTCCCTTCAGGTGTATTTTCCTCTACGCGTCGTCCCATGCATGGAAAATTCAACTCGGCCTTTTATCTAGGTTTTGCTCTCCCACTCCATGTATCTGCTCCTTACAACTCTAAGTTTTGGCATTCCTACCTCATCCCAGAAAGCTCCGCTATGTTGCCACATGTTGCAGCTATAGGATTATTTTGATCTTGCTTTTTTGCTGCCTCATTCTGTTCCACTTAGGTGCCATGAAGCCCTCATTCCTAAAAGGTTTTGGTAGGCCCCATGGTGGATATCTGCAGTGTACACTTTCTACGTGTCTATCATTCAAAAATCTTTATGCGCATAAATGAAGTAACAACCGCGGGCAGCGAAATGCTGCCACGCATCTCCTTTGCGCCTGGCTGGTGATCATTCCCTTTATTATTGATGAGGTGCTCCACTCTTTTGACACATGTAGCATTAACACAAGTCTTCGGCGGCGAAGGAGAAATGTTCATACGAGCAGCAAAATGCTACCATGTACCTAGCCAATGGATCTCATATTCGGGCGATAGACTAGATGAACCAAATGAAGCTATTGGCCATTGCGTGTCATATTCATTCGCATAGGATGGCGACACTTGTCTATTTGGACCTTGTCAAGACCACCGCCATGATTTGCAGAGGATGCACCTATGCCTGAAGTGACTAGATGCTTTGTTCCAGATTGATTATGTTGCAACGGCTTTGGGAATATTCTGATTCTTGCATCATTGCCAAGGGATTGCAAAACCTTTTCTATTGCTGCTCTCCAAAGCAGTGGGGGTTTTTCCTTGCTATATATACTTTTCTCTGTTATGAGAAAAGAGAATTTGAAGAAAACGTTGGTTTTAGTTAAAGACGCCAGGCCTTTATTACTGTTTTATTTGATTGCAAAAAACTCTCAGACTGTGCCAATTGTTCGACCTTTCTGTTTTTTCATGTTATTTGATCAAACTGTAAATTGTGCTTTTTATTGTTTGGACACTTAATTTAAGAACTATATATATTGAATGCAAGTTTGTTGACCTAGATCATGTCTAATGACTCTTCTTGGCAATAGGAATGTATGCAATGTTATTTTATGTCAATGAATGGATTGTCTATGCTGTAATCTTCAGTTTCTAATATTCTAGAACACTACAAACACAATTCAGGTCCTTAGATCTATGATTTATCATGTCTATCATTAAGTCTTGGTGCATCGCCTTAGATTAGACTTTATTTTATTATATCTATTTTCGTTTCCCTTTCTAAACCCCCTTTATAGAAGAAGTCGACTTCTATAAAAATATGGAGGTCACTCAATTTAGCGCAAAAAGGTCCCCCATAAACTGAGTTCCCATAAGACATTATTACCTCGTCAAATTGTGGTGTGAACAGTTTGTTTCTTTTTTTGGCACGCTTGGTGGGACCGAGCTTAAATGAAATTGCGTTTTAGAGGGGTGTATGAGCCATCGTACTGTAACTAGATCTCAAACTATAGGCAACCCCAGTTTACTAGTACCTCCACTAGGAATAGTCAAAGTTGCAAATCAACTAGTAATTGTTCCGTTCCCGCCACCCATTCCTCTCACCATGTTGCCAGCCACCAATAGAAATTATGTGGCATGGGACGCTGAAATTCCCCTAGTAGCCCCAGTAGCACCCGTTGTCTAGGGCGCTATCCCAGTTTTAGCCATGAAAGTTATACCCAAATTTACCTGAGATGGATCAAGAACACCAGCAGAACATTTGCAGGATGTGGCAGACATATGTTTGGTACACGGGATTACAACACAAAATGTAGCCCTGAGGCTTCTTGCTGCATCTTTTCAAGGCAAGGCACTGGATTGGTACCAAACACTGACATCTAATTCTATTCACACCTGGGACAAGCTCAGAGATCGTTCTTCATTGTATTATCAACTATCTATCATAAAATGAACCCTCCAAGAGGCTCTGACAGAATTTAATGCCCAATTTCACACAAATTGGTAGAGGATTCCTGTTATTATATGCCTGAATCCTTAGTTGGCGTTTATATTTTATCTAAATTCTATCAATTTTGACATTTCCGTGATGATCAAGTCCTTTGGAGGAGCTACTCTACCAGATGCTTACAGTGTCACTATCAAATCCGAGAATCATTTAATAGATTGTGGAAATTTCCTCCTCAACCTATTATGTCGATATTTCCTAAAATATCAATCCCCACATAAGAGGTTGTGTCAACTAGCGCGCCCACAACTGCCCAGTTAATGTACACATATGCGGCTGCCCCACAAAATGTAGCCTCTACATTAGGTTCTTCCAAGGATGAAATGAGCGACCTCAAAGAGATGTTGTGAACCATGGAAAATGATATAACCACTCTTAAGCGGAACCAATCAATGCCTTTGAAGCCTACATATCAAAACTATCAAGGTGGGTGGTCCTCTTATTAGCAAAATTAGTACTAGGGCATGCCTCACACAAATCCACCAGCTCTGACAACAAATCAAATGGTGCCTGTGCCTACTCCACTGACGAGTGCATTGCCAAGCTCGAGTAGGGAATTAACCGCAAGGTAGAACAACCTTATTGATGATATCAATTCATGGTGCTTCCCTTGCAGTGATGCACATATGCCCCGGAACTATCCACATGGCAACTTGCAACAAAAGGTGGTGGAGCAACGCAACCAAGGAATGACAACAAATCACATGAGTTATATATATGCCTCACCACAAATGGAGAGTGTGGATCTTACCGCACAAATGCAAGGAATGCCTTTAGAACAAGAATCTAATATTGCTCTTGATCAACACTTTTCTCATGGATGGAGGAAGAAGAAACGATGTTTGCTAATGATGCATTCATACCCAAAACATTGCAAATGCAATCTGATTATAACACACGCTCAAAGAGGAGATTCACCAGCGAGTCAGTTGTTTCGCATCTAGCCAACCCGCAACTGAAAGGTGTTTCTGATCAGATTATTGGTACTTCTACCACCCCGCTACCATCCCAACCATGGAAGGAAATTATTATACCAAGAGCTAAGCAACAAAGACCTCCGAGTTTGTTACCTTTTAATGTGGTCGAACAATTGAAGAAGTCATCTACTAATGTATCTCTATGGGACATTCTAGCTATCCTAGAGCAAAATATGCTATTACAGAGGGTGTTTCAAGAAGAGGTCTATACAGGGCCAATAGAGCAGTTTGCCAATGTAGAGGTTGTCAATCAAATACCACCAACTAAAGTCCTTACAAACAATACAAAGGAATCCCCTATCGTTGTTAGGGATAAGTTAAAACCTCAACCCTTCTTCTTGAATCTCATTATAGGAAAGAAGTTATTGCAAAATGCTATGATTGATTCTGGCACTAGTACCACGGTTATGCCTAAACAAATAGCCGAAGCTTTAGAACTCAGCTATGAACCTATGAAAAGGGGGGTAATGGAACTTGATGGGAACAAAGTTGAAACCGTAGGTGTCATCAAAGCGCTTCCTTTAACTCTATTTGCTTGTCCTAGTATCACGATGTGACAAGACATAGTGATCATAGATGTTACTCCTATGTTTGGTCTTTATCTATCTCAAGAATTTACTTCAAAGATGGGAAAATACATGTCCTTGGATTGGTCACATCTGATACTTAGGACCAAACACAACACAAAAATGAAGATAGAATCGAAGGATTTACATTCTGAACATGTAGCGGATGAAGCCTTGATCAATTTTGAAGCCGCACATACCTCTATCACCAAGCAAGAAATGTATTGCGTTGAATTACTAGAGGAAGAAAAGGTGAGTGAAGACCAGAATGACAAAGAAGATGCTCTTTTGAGTGAACACATGGAAAATGATCCTTTCAGAAATTATCATGCTACAGGATTGGGCACCTATGTAATTTATGATGAAGACCAAGTGCTTCCAAAGGTCGCCAAAGAGTTCGAAGGTAGCCAAGCAAATGAGCTATGGAAACTGTATTTTGACGGAGCAAGAAGCAAAGTGGGTGCAGGAGGAGGGATATATCTAATATCCACACAAAATGAAAAATTGTTAAGATATTTTTGTTTTCATTTCACCTGCTCAAAAAATGAGGCTGAGTATGAAGGATTAGTCCAAGGCTTAAGCCTTGCGGAACGAATGGGCATTAAGCAATTAATGGTGTTTGGAGATTCTAAACTAGTAGTCAACCAAGTTCGAGGAATTTCTATGGCAAAGAATGTCCACATGAGATCCTATTGGCACTGAGTTTGGGACCTGATTGATGGTTTTGAAGCTTTCAACATCTAGACTATTCCCCAAGGACAAAATAGCAATGCAAATCGCATGGCCGTGATTGGTACTCAGTTTGATCCTGTCTCTAACCTTATACATAACGAGCATTCAGTACGAGTACTAGTTTGACCAGCAATCCCCGATAATGATTAGAGTTGGAAAGTTTTTGAAAGTGATGAACACATCACCTCGTCCATCTAGTAGTCAGGAGAATTTTCCGATTAGCTTCAACCAAAGATTGCCGAAGCTTATGAAGGAAAAATTATGCAGCTCAAATCTAACAAGCTTCTGAAAGGAAATTAGTTACTCTCAAAAAAATTTCTGATTGTGATGATGCTTGAAATGATTTCGTAGCAAACAAAAGTGATTATGTGGACCTTCAGGTCTCAAATGGTAGGAATCTTCAAGTCAGGAAAAATTTCCCACACCATGATAAAGAAAGACTCATCAATTTCTGTGAAAAATATGGAGTAGTGGCCTGGTCTTATGATGATCTGGAGGGGTATGATCCCGTTATCATTCAACACACAATTGAGCTAACGAAAGTTGTAAAACCATTCCAACAAAAACAAAGACTAGTAAACCCTAAAATTGAAGCGCTAATGGTGCAAGAGCTAACTAAGCTCATTGAGTCACGCATTGTCTTCCCAATCAAGCATAGTACTTGGGTATCAAATTTGGTTCTGGTCCAAAAGAAGAATGGTGATATCCGTTTGTGTGTGGACTTCTGAGACCTAAACAGAGCATCCCTAAAGGACCATTATCCACTTCCTTCAATGGAGTCAATCCTACAAATGGTTGCAGGATCAAAAATGTTTTCTCTACTGGATGGTTTCTTCGGCTACAATCAGATTCGAGTTAAGGAAGAAGATCAATACAAGACTACATTCACCACAAAGTGGGGAACATTTGCATATGCTAAAATGCCTTTTGGTTTATCCAATGCAGGGGCAACATTCCAGCGGACTGATGAAGCTTCATATTTTGTCTCCTTATGTTCTATTCATGTCTTACCTCATGTCCCTGGTTTTCATGGTGTTGGAAAATTCCTAAGGTTGGGGTTTTAGCTTTTCCTATATGTAAAACCCTTATGTTTACTTTACGCTTGGGTTGGGATCTTTTTTGTTGTTACCTTTTTGAAGGGTTTTAAAATGACTTATGTCTTATCGGCTTGTCTAGGCCAGGCCCCTTTGTTTTAATTTTATCTCCTTCGTTGGGTTTAATTTTTCCCCAAGTCTTGGATGACCCCATGCTTCATCATTTTTAAAAACAACTTATGTTGTTGTTTGTCGTCCACCTAGTAATGTCCACTTCTCCTTTAATGAATGCTTTATTTTGCAAGGGTTGAATTAGCATTGTCGTTGATCTTTTTATTGCAGAGATCAACGACGCCCGCCATTGCTCGATCATAAATTGTGGGATCATGATATCACGGGTGGGCGCCACGTGTCTCATCTGATGAAGCCTAACAAGTAAAGGAAATATTGTTCAACCTTAATACATTAAAGGGGTGGATTACTAAAGTGTTCTTGAGACACATGTTCTAAATCGATGGATATGTTATAATCTCGATGGAAAATCTGCTCGAAGGTTAACGATATGGTTGGCGACTATGTTATAGGAACATGATCATTGATGCTTGAGATCAACAGTTGCCCGCCATCGCACGATCAGAAGTTTCAGGATTGCGATATTGCGGGAAACCACCACGTGGATGGACTTCATAGCGTATGGTATGGTGGGCCCCTTGTTGCCATGTTGGCGATTGTGTCAGCCTGTTTTGAAGGTGGTCGTCGATGATTTTATCAAGTTGAAGAATCGATGACTCAAATTTAAATCTGCATCAAATATGGTTGGAGTCATTCGTGCAGCGCACAATGAGCTTTAATGGCAGATGGGACACTTGCTAGCATGATTTGATCGACATAAAATCAATTTTCTTGGTTTGTTTGTATCACAAATCATTCATCTATTTTGCGGAGCAGTTTCAGAGCTGAAGGTGGAATTGCAAGTTTTTGTAGCTAGAATTTGGGAGTTCTACGAACAAAGCCATGAGTTTAATTTCTATGCCTCCTGATCATTCTGTGTTTGAATTTGGAAAAGGATTAGCTGTGTTTGTCAATGAGTTTGTTGATAAACATGTTAGGGCCATAGTTTAAATATAGATTGTGAGAAATTGCAGTATTTTGTTTTGTAATTTCCTATTTCTAGTTAGTCCTAGCTACTTGAAGTGTAACATTATAAAGAAGCCCTAGTTTGTTCGAGACAGCACCACCAAAGCAGCATTTTGGCCAAATTGATTATTTAAAAAGAAACCTGTATGATGATTTGTTGGATCAATTGCCCTTGTCAATGAATGATAGGAAGAAGGGATTGGTTCTAATGCGAGGGAAAATCCTTGGGGAAGGGTTAGTATACAATTTCTCTAACATAGCTGATGCTAGGGTTCCCCTCACATGTTTGGAAATATTCAGATTATGGTACGGACAGAGGAATTTTCCTCATCCCTTTTCAAACGGTTGGATGTATGACATGGGGAAGTTGGTGGTACCAAATGTGTTTCCTGATGTAGACCTGCTTAGGGCAGTAGTTGCAAGATATGACTCTATCACATGGGTAATCAGAGATAACAATGGAAAATTTCTCTTGAGCATTAACAAAGATGATATCCAACATATTTTTGACTTGAGTGAACCAAGTGAAGATTTGGTTCCTATCAACCTTGAGGAAATGAAGGAGGAATATGCAAAATTGAAATCTCTTTTTAGAGATAAACAGTTGCCACCTCATTTGGCTAGGGCAAGAGGTTCGGGATTTCATATCAGCCCTAGTGACCAAGAACCTTTTAGATTAAACTATTTTACAAATCATTTCTTAGCCACTTTCTATTCATTGTGTCAGATTTTGGGTTTCAGTCCTGGTGTGGTGATGCCTATTGCTTACATGTTCATGGGGGTGAAAATACAACACCCTAACTTCTCTGTGACATATGGCTTTGCTTCTTTCTTGGCTGAGAGGATACATGAGGGGTTGGAAAAGGTGCAAAAAAATGATACCAGCACTCAATTCTTTTGGTATTCTATGCTAATGCATATGTTCTTGTTCAGGAATGTTGATTTCTTCTTTGAAAAGATGAAATTAAGGCAATCAGTTGATGGAGAAAGATTGCCAGTGCAATTATGGGCTACAGATTTATCTTGTAATAAGGAAAGCACTAGTTATATGCAATTTGATAATTGTTTTGCTTCCAGATTAAGGGCTAGATTGATGGTGAATGTACCTAGGATCCTTGAGGAATTGCATGATTTCCTTAGGCCAAAGGCAAGGAATCCATAATTAAAAATCAGCCATAACTGGGGTGACATTATCCCATACCCATTCAACACTCTTTTGAGAGTATACGGTTTTCAAGGAGCCCCTCATATATTGCCATATAATGTGCCACCAAGAGTGGGGTTTGCAGAAGTTATGTGGCAAATAGGTTGTATCCATGAGGACAACCTCACTGGAAGGGGTAAGGGAACGTTTTTCCCTCATTACATAGTGGTTTCTAATTTTGCCTTTTCAAAAGGAGGTTGGGTGCACTTTGAGAAATTCTTTGAGGATTATCATTTGAGATGTGGTCCAAAGCAGCAGCATGATCCTGAAGGTTTCTTTTCCTTGTTTAGACAAAGAATAAAGGCTGGCAAGTTTGTGCATGAGTTCAACTTTCCTGAGGACTTGATCATAAATGAATTTGATTTGAATAGGTAGGAGTTCAACAAGGAGAAATGGATAGCTTATGACAAGCTATTAGATATTGTGCACAAAATGGATCCCATGTATGATCCACTGTTGGAGTTCAGTCCCCACCATAAAAAAAATGATTTTTTGATGGAGAACTTCAAAGAGATTATGGGCACTTTGAGAACTAAAAACGTAAACTTAGAGTTGAGTCTGGGTGTACAAGGACAATGTGCTAAACCATTGGAAACAAGGCCAACATACCAACCAACAGAAAAATGGCCCATTTATAGGAGGAAAAAGGATGACAATAGTGATGAAGAAGAAGTGGACATAAAAGGAAAGCAAATAATGAAATTTCCTTCACAACCAGGTCCAAAATTTAAAGTACATGGGGAAATAAAAATAATTAATTTAGAATCATCACCAAAAGATAGTCCCCCATCACCACCATCTGAGCCAATCCCTAAGAGGCAAAGGATTGATCAACCACAGGAGAATTTGATGGATGAAATTATTATTACTAATCATGACATACAGATTGGTATTCCTTCTCCTCCTAGACCAGTTGAATTGGTTTTATGTGATTTAGATATGAAAGGTAAGAGTGTACAAGATGCAAGAATGGAGGCATGCAAGGAATTTCTAGACGAGGATACATTTGTAAAAACTCCTGTATTCTTGCAACTGGCATGGAGGTTGAAGTTTGGAGAATATAAAAATAAATGTAAGGAGAGAAGAGAACTAAGGCCTGACAGGTCAGACCAGGAGAATGATGAGAAAGTCAAAGCTAAATTAATGGAGGAATTCAAGAGCATCACTCCTGAGGAAGGCAGAAAATTGGTGAGTTAGGCTGGTGTAATGATTTTTCCTGAATGAGACATTGTAGATGCATTAGCTTTTAATGCTATTATGAAATCCAAGCATCCCTTTCAAGACTCTGAAGAAGAATTCAAGGCAGCATTACAAGATTCTGCTTTCAGTGACGAATATGAGACATTGGAAATTTGGGCATTGGCCCCTCAGGGAAGGAAGCCAAATGTTGCATATATTAATCCAAATTTCAGAGGAGGATTAATAATAAAGAGAGCTTCAGAGACGTCATCCATTGAGGCCACTAATTTGACTATGAATGTGGCCAAATTGGCCCAAAAGACTACTGAAAGGGAGGAGGCTGAAAGGAAGAGCCTAATGGAGAAATATAACCTTCTAATTGAGGAATACAACAAGGTGCATTAGAGGAATGTTGAGCTGTAAACTGAGGTGGAAAGGTTCAGATATAGACAAATTGGGGAGACATCAAGTGCTCCAGGAACCAATACATTACCTTCCACAACAGGATCAGTACCACCTGCTTCTCCAATTGTTTCCACACCAGGGTCTCCCAGTTAGAATATTTCCCTCACCCCTCCTTTAGATCAAATTGATGAAGAAATAGAGTGCTCTGTTGATCCTTCAAAGAAGCAGCTTATGCAAAAAATTGATGAATTTTAGGCATCTTTGAGGAAAAGTGAAGAGGGATCTTTCTCAAGGAAAAAGGAGATTGTTACTATTGTCTTGAGGCATTTAAATGAAAAAGTTGACAGTAAGTTGTTGTCTATACATTCTTTTTATTCTTTGATGATAGATGCAATAAAGAATATTGATAGGGATCAGGAGGTAGTAATACCATTGATTGAAAATTAGATCCCTAAGGGCAGTGATTTGGATGTTATGTATAAGGCCTCAAGGTTTGATATAAATAATAGGCCCCAAGCATTAAAGCCTACTCAAGTATTAGTTAAGTCATTGCAAGGTTTTCAGACCTTACCAGATGATTTGAGTAGGAAGATCAGGGAATTGGTAAAGAATTTTAATGATTGGGATAACACATTGTTACCTAATATAGTTGATGAGCAAGGGAAAGTCAAATCACTTCAACAGTGGTTGAATCAAGCAAGTGAGGTCATCAATGATCAAATTATATTAATTTTTGATGACTTAGACTATGATTTTTTGGTGAGCTGTATGGATAAGATTATTAGTACTGACTCATTTTTGGAATCTTTTGAAAGAGATGCAGATCAGGTAGCAGTAAAATATACACCTTATAATACCAAGGTGAATGAGGTAATTAATTTTGACTAGCCGACAGATGAAGAGTACCAGAAATGGGTGACTAAATATTTGACTAAGGAGGAATAGAGGAATGAACTACCAACAGGTGGTAAATCAGATGTTGCGGTTACAACGACTTCTAGCTTTTCTTTGATGGCAGTTTTGGCACGGGTTTCTTGTGGTTTTTGTTGTTGCATCAACTTTCTTTAGTTGATATGATGAACGCAAATATTCTCTAAGATGATGGTTGTTGTAACAAATTTTGGAATATCACCAGGTGCTCCAATTGGCTGGTGACATGTCTACTTTTTGGCTCGATGCTTGTTTGCTCCTTCATTTTCTATAAGAAGGATTTCAAGGCCAGAAGTACAGGTTAGCAAGTTAGATAATTTTTGGTCGAGTCTAGGTGAAGTTGCAGAGTAGATTGTAAAGATCAATGGTTTTAGAGAAAAATACAATTTAGGTTTGAATCATTCTATAACAGGTTTCGAGTTCATGAGAATTTAATGTTATATAACAGTACTAGCATTTGAGTTGAAATGAAAAATTCAAACTCATGTCTCTCCATTGTACATGCGTATCTAAACTTTGAATAAAATAACTAAGGGTTGTTTCATTCATCTCATTGTTATGGTGTGTATGATTCTATTTTGGCTTTGATTAAAGGAATTAATTAAAATGCTTGAATGGGATCATAGGTAGATATGTTCTGTATAAGGGTTCGATAAGTAGTATTGGGTTAGAATGCATATTGATGAAATTGTAATGCAATATTATCAGGGATCTTATGTGTTATGTATTAAATCTATCATGAACCTCTAGATGCTCATGAATTTGACTCCGACAATGGATATATGGCACTGATCTAAATTGTAGTCATTCGTATAATTTAGTATTTGTTTATTTTTTGCCTAGAGCTTGCTACAAATTGCAAATTAATGACAAATTACATTATGGATTGTGTTGTGGTTATCTCATGCTCCATATAGTTGATATGACTAATAAAAAACCAATTTAATTCAGTTTTATCCTATTGTGTTGAGCTATTAAGTGAGATTATCTACTATTGTTAATGTTGTTTATGATAATGGTGTAGAGGTTGTAAACACATTAAGGGATCACCCTCCCAGGTTTTGTAGAGCCTGAAGTGTAGGAGGCTTTTAAAGTCCTCGTCAATTGGTCTAGGTCCTTCGAGCTGCCCTTGATTGGAATTGGCAATTCCATAGGTAGATTAGAAGACCAACCTGGTTACATTGTAAAAAAGAACCAACAAAATGGTGACTCTGCTAGGGATTTAATTTTAAATATATCTTGTCAGTGTGTTGGTTGTCCATTTTGCATAGAGTTTTCATCGTGTTTCTATGATCTGAAGGTTGAGCCTCTAATTCTGTGTTAGGTTTTTCCACTTCTTATATTTTCATAAGCATTAAGGGTTATGTCATAAAGCACTTTTGTGTGTTGTCAGTACGAGATTCCAAAGGTTTTCATATTTTACCACGTATCTTTTGGTATTTGGCATTCCCAAGCTAATTGGGTGGTGACTCTGAATTCTCTCCACCAGTGTGCATTTTATTTTGAAAGAATTATTATAAGTGGAAAGAACTTTTGGACTAGTGCAAAGAATGAAGAACACCAGATCATTCATGAAAAATCATTCATAATAGAAATTGGAAGGTGAACTTCCCAAAGTGAAGAAGAAGGATTGGATAAAGAAAAGACCAGAATTTAGTAATGCTGCCATCGTGTCACAGAACCCTATACACCAAGGTACAAGTCAGTCTTTACACCCTATTCCTGAAAATCTTGAAGAAGTCTCTAGAAATTCAGATTTAGATAGTTATGGATTTTTTGATTCATTATTTAATACACCGGTTCAAGATAATGTGGCATGTCAAAATAAAGGGCATGTTAGTGTCAAATATGCTAAAAGGAGAAGAGGCAGGAGTAGAAGTCGAAGCCATCACAGAGAATGCACCAGTGATGTGCCTCCTCTTGCTGAAAATGATGAAAACCCTTTATTATCTGATCATGTAATAGAAGAGGTCAATTTAATAGACCTAGATGATACATTAGGTTCTAAGGTGATTTTTCCTAACCCTGATGATGTTTTTGGAGACATAAATTCTTTGAGGCAGGAAATCCAAAAGCAAGTTGAGCTTAGGAAGAAGAGAGAAAAAGAAAGAGAAGCAGAGTTGAGGGATGCTATGATTGAAAGGGATAGGTTGATGAGATAGTTGGAAACCATGAAGCTCCTAAACAAAGATGAAACTAAACCAAGTGTTGAGGGTCTGGTTGTACAAAAAGTTGCTAATAAAGAAGCAAAACTTGTGTCTAGAGAAAACCCTAGAGCTCCTAGTGAGGATAAGGGAAAATCCAAACCTGCTGACCCAAAGCCCTCAAACCATGCTAAGTATCAGCCCAACAATACAAACCCAAAGCCTGTCTTAGATAAAGGAAAACAAAAGGTTGAGGGGATTGAAATAAAAGAGAAGGTGACTCCCCATTCCACTCAACATGACCTCCAGCCACATGTGTCATTTCAAACTGAATTTGCCTTAGAAAAGGACAAAAAGGAGAGTGAAGCTCTGGTAGAAGAGTTGGAGAGAACAAAAATTGAGGCTACAAATGCAGAAAATGAAGAGGAAAATAAGTTTCCTAAAGATGTCAAACATGGATGAGGCTACACAAGCTGTAACCTCATCAAATCACCAAGATGTTTTAAGGGGCGGTCCTAAAACTAATCCATACCCCACCATAAACAATTCTAGCTTGAAGACTCATGCACATAGGTTTATAAATCCTAGTCAGGATGGTTCTAGAATACAAGATTTAGGGTTTGGTGTTGATCCTCAAATGAATGAAGGATTATTTCAATGACAACCTATACAATTGGAAAGGTATAGGCCATTATTCTTTGATGGTATCCCTAGTTATCCAAATTCCATCCCTGCTGAATTGAGCGAAAAGAGAAGGAAAACAATTCAAAGGCTTTCAAGGATTTCAGTCATCCTCCCAAGACAACCGACATTGAGGGAGTCATTCATTCACTTGCACAACTACTATTTCATTGTAAAACAGGGGTTGGTTTACCCAATACACTACCTCACAAAGAAACTATTGATCTAAGTGGAGCACAGGAGAATTTGCGCAACATGGTGAAGCCATATGAGGATGAATGGTCACCTCTGTAGGTGGCTCTTTCCAATCTTTGACTTCATTGTCTAAATGAAATGACACTCTGGCCTAAAAATCGAAGAAATTTTGGGTTCTCCATTCCTTGGTAATGCCCCTCATAGTCGCCAAAAGTTGTTAATAAATATTTAACTAGCTCCCTTTAGGTGTATTTTCCTCTACGGATCGGCCCATGCATCGCAAAGTCAACTCAGACTTTTATCTAGGTTTTTCTCTCCTACTCCACGTGTCTGCTCCTCACAACTCTGAATCTCGACATTCCTACCGCATCCTAGAAAGCTCTGCTATGCTGCCACGTGTTGCAGCTACGGGTTTCTTTTGATCTTTCTTTCTTGCTGCCTCATTGGGCTCCACTTGGGTGCCATGGAGCCCTCAGTCCTAAAAGGTTTTGGCAGGCCCCATGGTTGCTATCTACGGTGTACGCTTGCTATGTCTCTGCCATTCACAAATATTTATGCGCATAAATGAAGTAACAACCGCGGGTAACGAAATGTTGCCATGCGTCTCTTTTGCACCTGGTTGGTGATCATTCCATTTATTATTGATGAGGTGCTCCGCTCTTTTGACACATGTAGCATTAATGTAAGTCTTAGGCAGTGAAGGAGAAAGGTTCATACGAGCAGCGAAATGCTACCACGTACCTAGCCAATGGATCTCATAGTTGGGCAATAGACTAGATGAACCGAATGAAGCTATTGGCCACTTCATGTCATATTCATTCGCATAGGATGGTGACACTTGTCTAATTGGGCCTTGCCGGGACCACCACCATCATTGGCAGAGGATGCACCTGTGCCTAGAGTGACTGGATGCTTTGTTCCAAACTGATTTTGTTGCAACGGCTTTGGGAATATTCTGATTCTTGCATCATTTCTAGGGGATTGCAAAATCTTTTCTATTGCTGCTCTCCAAAGCGGTGGGGGTTTTTCCCTACTATATATAATTTTCTCTCTTATGAGAAAAGGGTCTGAATTTGAAGAAAACGTTGGTTTTAGTTAAAGACGCCATGCCTTTATTGTTATTTTATTTGATTGCAAAAAACTCTCAGACTATGCCAATTGTTCGGCCTTTCTATTTTTTCATGCTATTTGATCAAACTATAAATTGTGCTTTTTATTGTCTAGACACTTCATTTAAGAACTTCTATATATGTTGAATGTAATTTTTTTGACCTGGATCATGTCTAATGACTCTTCTTGGCAGTAGGAATGTATGCAATGTTATTTTATGTCAATGAATGGATTGTCTATGTTGTAATCTTCAGTTTCTAATATTTTGGAACACTACAAACACAATTCAGGCCCTTAGATCTATGATTTATCGTGCCTATCATTAAGTCTTGGCATATCGCCTTAGATTAGACTTTATTTTATTATATTTGTTTTCATTTCCCTTTCTAAACCCCCTTTATAGAAGAAGCCAACTTCTCTAAAAATCTGGAGGTCACTTAGTTTAGTGCAAAAAGGTCTCCCATAAATTGAGTTTCCCATAAGACACTATTACCTTGTCAAATTTTGGCGTCAATAGTGCTAACACAGGTTGTTATGTCACCTTTTCCTTTAACAACTCAAAAATCTTATGTGCTCCTAATGTCCACTTGAATTCCTTTCGGTCACCCCTCATTGTCTCTATCATAGGTGAGCAAATACTACTAAATTTTTTGATGAAATTATGGTATAAAGTTGCTAGTCCATGAAATGATCTTACCTCTCTAACGTTCACAGGTGTAGGCCATTCAACTATTGTGTTAACCTTCTCAGGGTCCATCTTTAATCCCTCCATATATATCACAAATCCCAAATATACTAGTTCTTCCTTCATGAAACTACACTTGATGTTTATCAAAAACTCCTCTTCCCTTAGCCTCTAAAATACTTTTCTGATGTGCTCCAAATGTTCTTCCTTAGTCTTATTGAAAATCAGAATATCATCTAGGTAAACAATGATAAACTTGCCTAAGAATTTCTTGAAGACTTCATTCATTAGCCTCATAAATGTACTAAGTGCATTGGTTAGTCCAAATGGCATTAACAACTAGTCATATAATCCCTCATCTGTCTTGAAAGAAGTCTTCCATTCATCTCCCTCTCTAATCCTAATCTAATAGTATTCACTCTTTAGGTCTATCTTGGTGAAATAATTTTCTCCACTCAGATTGTCCATGATGTCATCCATCCTAGGAAATGGGAATCTATACTTCACTATGATCTTATTGATAGCTCTTGAATCTATACACATCCTCCATTCTCCATATTTCTTAGGTGCAAGTACAGTTGGTACTGCACATGGGCTCATACTTTCTCCGATCAATCCTTTCTTCAACAATTCATGTATCTGTTTGTTTAGCTCTGCATTCTCTGTTGGTGTCATCTAGTGTGTAGCTTTGTTTGGAAAACTAGTTCCTAGAATAAGATCCATATGATGACTGATACTCCAGATTGGTGGTAATCCATCAGGCACATTCTCTGATACAAGATCTTGGTACTCTATCAATAGTTTAGTGACTTCCTTCTCTGAAAATTCTTCTTCTCTTATGGTGAATCTCTCTACATATAGAGCTTCGTACTTCCTTGGAATCAAAGAAAAACACATGTTTTCATGTCTCAATCCATCCAAAACTTTCCTTCCATCTACCAAATTGATTTTAGTTGTACCACATACTTCACTTTTAGGTTCATCTTCCAAAGGTGTCAAGGTGATTCTCTTCCCATTGGACATTATGGTAGAGGTATTCTTTCTCCCATCATGTATAGCTTTCTTATCATATTGCCAAGGTCTACCCAACAACATATGACATACATCCATTGGCATGATATCACATAGTACCTCATCATGATATGACCCTATACGAAATTTTACTAAACATTGCTTACTTACTAGTATCTTGTGCTCATCTTGAATCCAAGCTATCCTATAAGGTTTTAAATCTTTTCTTCTTTCCAAATTCAACTTTTTCACCATTTCCTCATAAACTAGGTTATTTGTGCTACCACTATCAATGATAACTTTTCAACACTTACCTCCTACTTTGCATCTACTCTGGAACAAACTTTTCCTCTATGATGCTTCCTTAGGTTCCTCTTTCTCCTAGAACAATGCTCTCCTCATGAATAATGATTCTCCCTTCTCAGGACTTCCTCTAGAACTCAGTAGTTCCACTGGTTCTTCCTCCACATATCAGGTTCTTGAATTATTTTCAATCTTCTTACTTTCCTGGAAAAACTCAAATGCTCTATGTCCTCCTCTACACTTAAAACAAGTTCCTCTAAAATTTATCTTGTCGTATCCTTTCTCATCTCGCTGGTATCCATCATTGCAGTAAGAATTGTAGCCTCCTCTATTCTGGTGGTAAGAATTTCTATCATCTCTCCCTTTATGGTATGAATTAGAATCCCTCTCTTCCTTGCAGTATGAATCTCTATCCTTCGTTTGCTCTGCATATGGTTTTTCTACTCTGGAATGTGAACTTCCTTTCTGAAATCCACCTCCTCTTCCTCTTTGCCTCTATTCATGTCTTTTTTTTAGCTTGTCCTCAACCTTTAATGCAAACTGATATGCTTCCTCTACTAAATTCATCCTTACCAGACTCAACTCTTCCTGAATGATCATCCTCAGCCCATTGATATATCTTGCCACTTTCTCCTTGCTTTCTTCACTATGTCCACTTCGAATGATGATCTTATGAAATTCCTCAATGTATTCTTTCACAGTCTTTTCCTTTTGTCTTAGGTTTTTCAACCTCTTCAATAGCTCCAACTCATAGTCTGTAGGTATAAACTGGTTCTTCAATTTTGTCACCACTCTATCCCATTTCACAATCTTCACTATACCTTTTCTATTTCTCTCCAATTGAACTTCTTTCCACCATATTGCAACATGTCCTTTTAGTTAAGTCTTTGAAAATCTCACTCTCTTCGGATCTTCATTTTCTTCATATTCAAAGTATTCTTCAATGTCATTTATCCATTCAATCAACTCCTTAGGGTTTATGTTATTGGTATAGTTTGAAATATCCATTCTAGGTCACTTTCCTATTTTGAAATAGCCTTCAACATCTTAATCTGATCTGATTCTTCCTCTTCTGAGGTTTCTTTAGTTAGATCTATAGCTTGAACTTCATCATCTTCACTTTCATCATTAGGTCCAGGGTTTAAGCATTTTATTTTGTCTTCTTCAACAAAATCCAATCTCACTTTCATTTTTCACATCATTTCCATGATCTCATCCATCTTTCCAACAATATTAATAGTAGTATGAATTCTCCTTGGCAACATTTCTTCCTAGGATTTGGTGCAACTACCTCAAGTCAGTGATTTGGTTATAGGGTTGCAAGTACCTCACAATCGATGAGCTATTGACAAACATAAGTAGGCTTCCTCAAGTCAGCGATCTGTCCACACAAAGATCTTATGGAATTCCTTGCTTCACTTCACTCTCCTCTCCCAAGGTCTGCAAACTCACTCTGATACCACTTGGTGCAGTCAAGGATGGAGGGTCTAGGAATAGGACTATCCAACCTTGTCGCAAGAGTAAACACAACAGAAACTTGAAGAATTGGAATAACAATCCCACATGGATATATAGATAATGATCAATTATTCTCAGGCAACATGCCCTACCTTTTGGCTTACATATTACATAATGATATGGCACTAATCCCAGAAATACAATGTGGGTAGCAACCCTTATCTCCTATATCTTCCTACTTCTCTATCACTCTATCAATCCTATCACTACTACCTAATGCAACTACACAATGCTTATATATATCAATTCCTAGCTCCGAAAAAGGTTCACATAGGCCTCAAGAGGTCTCAAACCCCAAAGTTGATGAAATGTTTGAAGGTTGGCCAAAACATATGTTTCTCCTTTGATCCTTGGATAAACATGATGTAGATCAGAACGTGGGCTCCTCGATGAATGTGCATCCTTATGACATGGTTTCTTGAGCTTCGCAAGTCACGAGATATGTCCACACACTTGAAAATCCAAGACTGGTCGGTGAATGCTCTTTGTCCAATTACAGTTGATACTTTGTTAGTGATATCTTCATATAGGAATATCCAAAACATTTGGATTCTAGATATGATGTAGATGTTGCAATGAAGATCATATATCCTACTTCATGAGCTCAGATGTTACAATGCAGTATGAAATACTGAGACTGGGTCTTGACAGTTAACTACTGAAATGCAAGAAAACATGAATGCAATTTTTTTTGGTTGATACAAGATTGCTTGCAACCTGGGATGCTCCAACATCAACTTTCTAGTGTAGGTATTTTTTGGAAATTTTTTCTTTGGTCTCTATTATTTCAAGTTAAAGTTGGATCTTCTTTTTTGGAGTTATTTTCAATGTTTTCAGCATAACTTTTGCATATGATGGTGAAAATGGGAAAACAAGATATTGTCAAAAAGTTGGTTGTAGGCTCTTTGCATTGGTGTAGGTGGTTTCTAGATTTGATTTTTTGTTTTTTCCAAAAATATTCTTCTCAAATGTAGTCCATTTTGGACCTTATGGGCTCACATTGCATATATTTATCATTTGTAAACACACTAAAATAAAGTAACTCAGCTTTGTATGTGTAGTATTGGGATTCTTGCACATCATATAGTGCCATTATTGTATTTGCACTATTCTATAAAGTTCCATGGGGGGTTGATGTTTTCCTTTGTTTTCCATCATACCTTTGTCTAGTGAGTGTTCCTTCCATGACAGTAGTGAATCACATTGATTCTTGACTAATGCATGTGTTCCTTTGTTTGCACACCCTTTATACTTTTCTAGTACTTTCATGTTTTCACATTCAGATGTTCTAGGTTGTTTCTCCTACATGCACTTCTTTTTTTCACATAGTTTCAGTGTTACTATCATGGCTCTCCCTTTTTCAACATTATGGGGGGGGTTTCTATTGTTGGTTCTAATGCTTCTTTGGTTTCTTTTGAGTGAGCTATGTATTCAGTATTTGTTCCTATGTACTTTTAGATATAGAGTACATCAATGGATGGTTACTTGTATTTCCTCAAGATGGTTCACTTACCATATGGACACTCTTGCATTTAGGAGGTGACCTTCCATTTTCATGTGATCATTTCTTCAAACTATTGGTACTTGTGCCATATGTATCTTTGAGTTCTTGATGTTTTTCTTTGTTTTCCATTGGATTCAAGTAGTGTCATTGGCGACACTCATATAGATTCTTGTCTTCTTGATCCTGATCATCATATGTTTTAGCGGAGGTTCTTCTTTCAACATTTCAGCAATCATTCTATGACAGTGTTTGTAGCTTCTTCATGCTTCAATGGTTTTTTTCATGGTCATCCTTTGTTCCTATCTTTTGGGACAATTTCTTCTTGGTTGGAGGCTTCTTCAGTCCTTCACTCTTGTTTGGAGGCTTATTTAGTGCTTCACTTGTTCCTATTCTTTTTGGGACATTCTTGTTTAGAGGCTTCTTAGTCCTTCACATGTATTTCTCTCTTTTGGAGAGGAGTTTTTCCCATGAGGTTTTCTCCTTTTCTCCTATTGTGAGAGATCTTTTACATTTGTACATGGATTCCTCATTAGGCCTAGTTTCTAGGACCCATCTTTGTTTTCATGCATATGTCCTTAGGTTTTTAGCTTCTCCCTAAGTTCATCTTAAGGGGGGGTGTTAGGGTAATAGGTTTTTTACTTAATTAATTTAATCATATTGATTAATTAATTAAGTCATCTTTCATTTATTTCACTTAAGCTAAACTTGGGAATTATTTATTTTATTATTATTCCTAGACTTTTCACCTTTAGGTTTTGGATCTCCTTTTATAAGGATTGATCTTTTGTAATATAATATACTGGTTAATGCATTTTTGCTTCATGTTTGTAGAGAAACATTGTTGTGTTTCTTGATCTCTTTTGTGTGACAGGTTATTTGTTTGCAGGTGTTCACTGGGATATATGAGGTTGGATTATCAACTTCTACAGAAAATCCTAAGGAGACATCCTCTGGACATGCAAAGATAAATCATGACAACAAGAAAGAAAATAGATTTATTCATGTATAAAACAAGAACTTTAGGGTGATTGGTCCTAAAAAAACTACTCCTACTAGGTTCAATGGTAACTACTATGCTTGTAACAAGTTTGGTCATAAGGTAGTTGAATGTAGAAGAAAAATGAGTCATAACTCTTTAAGGCCTTCAAGGTACAATGCTATGAGTAATCAATCATTTCATGGTCAGTTCTATGCTTGCAACAAATTTGGTCACAAGACTAATGAATGTAGAAGTAAAATGATAAGGAGTATTAATTATATGACTTATCAATCCCTCTATGGTTATTTCTACACATGCAAAAAATTTGGTCATAGGGTTGCTAATTGTAGATCTCATGTGAGAAAAATCAATTTTGTTTTGCAAGCTAGTATCATCTGCTACAATTGCAATAAATTAGGACACATTGCAAGATTCTGCAAGGGAAAACGTGTAATATATTCTGCTCCTCAAAAGAATCCTATCATTAGTCAACAAAGGATGGAGATGAACAAAGTTTGGAAGAAGAAGGAATAAAGTGAAGTGAAGAATGAATATGTACCTCAACATGGTATAGATGAGTTCTTTGGTAACTAAAGAGAAATTATTGATTCAGGGGTGTTGCAATTGAAAATATTGTCAAACCACTAAAAGCATGAGAAGGTTAAAGTCTTCAACATAATGGTGAATAGTGATATGAGTTTGGTTGGTCATGATTCCAAAGCAATTATACCTTCCACGAAAGTGTCATGAAGGATTATGGAGCTCTATGATATGACAAACATTAAAAAGCTACTAATATTAAGAACTAAGAAAGGCATTTAATGCATAATTATTAGGGTTGGTATGAAGTGTGTTTAATCTCAAATTTATCAAAATTGATTTCATTCAAAAATATATCAAGTGCATGCAAGAGTCGAGGAAGTGAAGGTGTTTAGAGAAGTGCGTTCAAACCCTAACAAGGAAAATTCATAGGTATTTCTTTGGTTTGCGTGAAAAAACCTAGTGTTATCATGGTTACAATTATTATTGATGTTGTTGAAAATCCAAGACCAAATTTTAAGAAGCACTCATACAAATCTATGGAAAATGATAAGGATAGAGCATTTTCCCATGTTCCAATCAATGTGTTGCACTTAGAGGATGTTTGCATGTACATTCACTCACCTCTAACTGAGTATAGTCATTTGAAGATGGAGGAGTTCAAGACCAATTATTTGTTGGGTGATGACTTCCTACTAAAACCAAAATATAGGAATATCCAAGTGAAGAGATTAGATACATGGAAGAGTTTTTCGGATTTTATTCTTGAAGATGAATGGATAAGAATTGTGTTGCACTAGATTCATGAAGAATTCATCTACCTAGATAAGCCCTATATGATCACAAAGGATGCCATTATAATTGTAACTAGTTTGTGCTCCTTTGAACCTATGCCTGCATTGAAATATGTCAAGAATGAAGAAGTTATGAGACTCAATGGAGCTAAATTTGATAAAAGGGAACTCATTGTGGATGACATATTAGACCTAGGGGTCCACAAAGCAACAATGGACATTGCATACAAGATATACTACTCAAATAGAGAAGGCTCTACTACTACCACTACAATTCATACAACATATCTAATGGTGAAGGAAGGAAAAGATTTTGATCACTGTGGGCTTATACAATAATAGTTGTTGGATAATTTGCAAAAAGTAAAGGAAACAAGATACAACTTTCGATATGCTTCCTTAATCATCTGTCTTATGTTTTATTTGTTGAATGAATTGCTTGGTTTGAGGAATGTGGTATGGAAAGGACATATTCCTATTGCACATCAAATTCTAGGGATCAAATGCTTAGGTTTTTGAATGTGAAATAATGAGACATTATGTAAAATGGATTCTTTTAAAAAAATTAGAGTGAAATGCAAAGGAGGGATATGATACCCTATCAAGTTGTAGAAAGGTACAAGGATGTGATCACTTTCATGGTTTATAAAGAAAAGTATTACATGGAAGCGATTGAACCAAGGACTTCATGGATTACAAGGCTTCCCTATGAAATTACTAGTGAAAAATGGATTACATATGCTAACATATTGCTCAACAAACCTAAGGATACCATAGTTGAGAGATTTGGAACTTATGTTGAAAAAACCAACAAGCAAGTGGAGAAGAATGCAAAAGAAAAGGTGAAGAAGAAAGTAAGAAGATGATGTCAGATTTGAAAAAGGTGATTGACATTTGTAAGGGTTCTATGGATGTGTCAAAAGCTCCTACCACCACTCCACAAACTCCATAAGGACCAAGGAAATCAAGTAAGTCTACTCTTGCTATTTTTAAAAAAATTGGACCTACTAAAACTCCTTCTAGCAGTAGAAGGGCTACTACTGAAACATTGACTATTGAAAAGAAGAAACCAAGAACTAAGCAAAAGGAAAGTAGGGAAAAGATAAATCCTACCAATTTAATTGATGATGAAGGAGATGAAGAAGAAGAAATGAAAGGCTACATTCTAAAGAGGATAAAAGAGAAAAAGATAAGGTGAAGAAAAAGAAACATCTAAAGAGTAGGGAAATAAAAGAAAACAAAGAAGATTCCTTCAAAGACACAAAAACTTGAGCCTCTAGAGCTTGAGGCTACTATCAATGCAATTGTAGAGTATGATGCATTGAAGTAGGTTGTTGAACTTTATGATGTAATGTCCCCTACTCATAAGCCAAATTGAGAAAGAAATAATTATGTATATGAGCAGCTTCAATATGGATCTAAATGAAATCATTGATCAACTTTTGAAAAGCCTTTCATATGTACTCAATAGCAAGAGGAATGAAGTTGTTTTAGAAGAAGGTAAGATAAGACAAAAAACATTAAAAAATGTTGGTGTATCAATCTATCATGAAGAAAGGTTAAAGTTGTCTCAATATTAGGGTCAAGAATTTAGAACCAAACAAATAATAATTACCCTGATGGAAAAGGATAAAGAAGAAATAAAAAGGATGGGGAAAGACACATAAGAGATAAATAGCAAAATATTAGAACTCAAGAATGTTGAAATAATTAGAAATGGATCTCCTCCAAATACTTTAATACTATAGGATATACCTAATGTGTTTGCTCAGGAAATAAATTTATTTCCCTTTGAATAAAATGTGATTGAAGTTGATGAGACAAAGAAAAATTACAAATAGGATGAGGAGATTGCTCCTCCAGAAAATACAAGTGCACATAATACAAGAGATCAAAGTAAAATAAGTGTCTCTACTCCAGAGAACACTCTCTGGTGAAAAACAAAACATTCCTCCACTAAAAAAATCAAGAAATAATGAGCAAACGGTAGAGATAAATCCCAAGAAAGGTCAGGATGCTATAGTAGAGAAGCAAGATGCTTCTATGAACAAAGGTCGAGGTTCTTCTATAGATTCTTTCAAAGACCTTATAGGACTACAAATGTAGTTTCAACCTGTGGTGACACCTTAAATTTGGAAAATTCCAATAGATGATGGATAGGTTGACTTATCAAATATTTCCCCCTTCCATAAGCTACAACTTTGTGATGTCTTGCATTCTTCCACAAGAAAGTAAATACTACAAGAGCATGTAAAGAAGAGTGAATTAGTTGATGAGGCAATCGAGATTATTCAAGAAGGTTTAGCATAAGTAAACATTGATGTCTCTTTACCCCTAAAACAAAAGCTAAATATTTTAATGGATTCTTTCAAGAATCACTCATCTCACTCAGAGCAAAAGAAAAAACAATAGGCCTTGAGAAAGAGAATGGTTGAAGCCTCTGATAGATGTGTTAATACATACAATAAATTGTAGGAAAACATAGTAATGTTTAAGGACTATGTGAATGAAGCTACTTCCCTTTACCATTTTTTCTTGAAATGGACAAGCTCCACCAAAGATATCAAAAGTCATATTGACTCTATTGAGTCACAAATTACACAATTGGCCAAAATATATGATTTATCAAGAGATATGGATAGATCCACTAGCCCACAAATTGAAAATATTCATTACTTCTAGATCAAAGAGAAGAATTAAAGAAACAATTCAGTTTTATGAGAGAATTCAATGTGTTGCTTGCATCATTATTCGATTTGTTGGTCAATGCAGTAGAAGTGGGCCAAAAAATGAAAAATCCTAGCAAAATAAATGAGGCTGAAAAATTATGCATAGAATTTGAATGTAAAAATTATATTCTCACCTCAGAAAAAATACATTGAATTACAAATTTGGAAAAACTAAAGGTAAATCATAAGAATATTCTACCTTTCAAAGAAGTTGCAAAAGGGTAAATAAGACAATTTTGGATGTGTATAGTTGTGCACGGATACTTGCTAGTTTTTAAAGATATATCGCATCAGTTTTGGGGAAAATCCATCTCAGGGGGAGTGTATAGTAAGGGGTATCTCATGTATTTTTGGGATGTTATAAATATAAGATATCATGCCTTTTCCCTTGATTTCAAAGGGAGAGAGAAGCATATGTGTGTTGCCATCAATGAGAAAGGGGGATATTGTTGGTAATAGGTGTTGTCATTGATGTCAACCCAATGTGGGGTGTCATTGATGTCTGGTGTATATGATGAAGTATGTACAAGCTCCAACAATAGTTGTTATGATGTGATATCAGTTGGTGCAAGTCTATTGAGTTTTTTAAGGAATAACAATGTCCAGTATGGTAACTAGGTGTGATGTAGAGGATGATACACATATCTTGATGAGTCTAAAACATGTCTGCATTGATATAATTTTAGTTTTATGTTTTGCACATAGCAATAAGGTGCAGAAGTTTCACTAAAGCATTCACAATGTAGACTCTAAGGTAGAGTCATGGTTTTCTGGTCTGCATCCTTTAGTTGAGCAATATTTAGTCTTGCGATTCAGGGGATATATTGTTCAAGCTATGGAGGTTCCATTTCTAATAAATAAATTCATCACACCTTTTACGACACGAGCTACAAGTAAAAGTATTCTAGTCTGTGCTTTGACAACATAATGTGTTGGCATTAGTGCATTTAGATACTCTGCATTTCTCTGGAAGCAAATTATTGGCCTTACGGTTTTGTAGACATGATCAATAATGTTAAATGCACACTATTGTGTAGCCTTAGGTGTTTTGGTGTTCCGCAAGGTCAGCGTTTGAATAATAGTATGTTATAGTTTTTTCAAAATGCTTTGTTCTTATATATTTAGTGGGTTTCTCCTCTTGTGCCAGCATATGATGATTAGTTTCTTCACAAGAAGGTTGAGGAGATATTATGAATGGACTAAAATTCTTGAATCTTGATCTGCATGATGGTTTTGATCTCTCTTCGGAGTTGCAAAGTTGTAAAAATGGCAGTTTTAGTGGTGGTGTCAATATTTGGGCCAATAGACATGTTTCCTCAGTCAACAGTTGATTCTAATTAAATGATTTTGTTTTAGAGGATGTGTTATGATGTTTTTTGGTCTTGTAATGCCATGTGTTAATCTGCAATTGTTTTCTTGCAATATTATACATGTTTGTGTTAATAGGTTGTTTACTTAATTAATTTAATCATATTGATTAATTAATTAAGTCACCTTTACTTTATTTCACTTAAGCTAAACTTAGGCATTCTTTATTTTATTATTATTCCTCAAGTTTTTCACCTTTAGGGTTTAGATCTCCTTTTATAAGGATTGATATTTTGTAATCTAATATACTAGTGAATACATTTTATACTTCATGTTTGTAGAGCACCATTCTCGTGTCTCTTGATCTCTTTTGTGTGGCAGGTTATTTGTTTGTACGTGTTCATTGGGATCTATAAGGTTGGATTATCAACTTCAACAGTTTGGAGCTTACCATTGTGATACCATGAGTTTCCTCTAAAAGGTTATATTGGATCCAACCTAATTAAGGTTTTGTGTTGTTGCAAAGGATATATATAGAAGATCAAATTCATTTATGAAGGTGTTATTGTTTTAGAGAGGCATGACAGAGTAGTATGTTGAAAATGAAGTGTGTGAAGTCTTTTTGAAGGTTCAATTATGTGAAAAAGGGAGTGCATCATCATCATAAGTTGGATGCTTCTTCATAGTAGTTCATATTTATATTTCTCATTATTATCTTCATGTATCTTGCTCTGAGATAGTGAGTTTCATCAAGTTCTTTGTATCTTTCCCTAAGGTTGTACACCTTAGTTTGCAAGTCCATAGGAAATGAGCCTTAAACAACACTATATTTTTTGTTAGCAATGAGCTACATATATTGTGAGTTAATCCTTGCCATGGTTTTTCCCTCATTGGGTTTTCCACGTAAAAATCTTGGTGTCTTTTTGTGTTGTATGATTCATTTTTTACTTTTTTTTCAGTTTATGATGCGATGTTTAATCTACAAATGGTAATGATTGATTTTATTTTGATTCACCACCCTCTCAGCACTACATTTTGTTCAACATCAATTGCATCTTAATGATCTCTAGACATATATTGAATAAGTAAACCCACTACTTGGACATTTTCTAGTCTAATATAGACCATATCATATATTAAGCTTCCAACTACACTCTAGTAAGGAAATATGCTCATGTATTCCATCTCTTAAGGGGATGTAGGATAGTGTGTAACACATAACTTTGTTCCCACTAGAAAGGGTCTACAATCCTACATGTCAAACCTATGTAAAACTAAATTAGCATACTTACTATGGCTAAGATATAGCTTTTTATTCTCTCAATCTCTTTTAATTTTCATCCTGATAATGTGTTTTGTTGCATCAAGATAATTCATTTTAAAATTTGTTGAGAGTTAATATTTTAATCTTCAAATTAAACCTTTCTATTTCTAATAAATATTTCATAAATTTATAAAGAAATAACAAGGAAATGATCATTGTTAGATTTAAATTAAACAACGTGATCAAATTTAAATATCTCAAATTCCAAACTCAACACATATGTATCAAAATTCTAGTACCACATCCTAGGACTTTGTTTCAAGCCAATATATGAATATAATTTACAAACCAAATTAATTTTACCTTTAATCATGTAGTACTTTGGCTATGTCACATAAATCTCTTCCTCCAAATCACCATGCAAGAATGCCATTTTCACATCCATTTGTTTTATCTCTAATCATAATCAACCCCCTCAACTTGGAAGTAACCTTTTGCAACCAATCACTCTGTGTTTCTGAATACTACCATCTAAATCAATTTTTTACTTGAACACCCATTTTCAACCTATGAATTTACACCTTTCAAGAAACGGTAATAGGTTCCATGTATCATTCTTTCAAATGTTGTCAATTTTTCATCCATGGATTTTTTTAGGACACTACATCATTGATACTTAATGCTTCTTGTATAGATATTGATAGATCAATATTATTATTCAAATAAAATATACATCTTCAATCATTAGTTGAATACATTTTTGGTGGATTTCTACACCTTATAAAACTTTGACCAATTTGAGTTAGAGTTTCTTCCTCTTCTAATGATTCAAATCTTGATGATCTCTTCTCAAGTTCTTGCCTATCCTAGGCTCTCAATTCAATTTTATCAAGCATAGAAGGAAGTTGAATCACATCTTTTTTTTCTATTTCTTTAGGATGCAAGATAATTATAGGAAATTTAGTTTCTCTAAAAATCACATTCCATTGTATATTACCTTTTGTGCAATAGGAACCCAAATCTTTTATTCTTTCACACCAAAGTTGTAATTGATGAATATGCATTTAATAGCCTTGTTGTATAGATATTGATAGATCAATATTAGTATTCAAATAAAATATACATCTTCAATCGTTAGTTGAATACATTTTTTGTGGATGTCTACACCTTATAAAACTTTGACCAATTTGAGTTAGAGTTTCTTCCTCTTCTAATGATTCAAATCTTGATGATCTCTTCTCAAGTTCTTACCTATCTTGGGCTCTCAATTCAATTTTATCAAGCATAGAAGGAAGTTGAAACACATCTTTCTTTTCTATTTCTTTAGGATGCAAGATAATTATAGAAAAATTAGTTTCTCTAAAATCACATTCCATTGTATATTACATTTTGTGCAATAGGAACTCAAAAATTTCTTCTTTCACACCATAGTTGTAATTGATGAATATGCATTTAATAGCCTTGTTGTATAGATATTGATAGATCAATACTAGTATTCAAATAAAATATACATTTTCAATCATTAGTTGAATACATTTTTGGTGGATGTCTACACCTTATAAAAATTTGACCAATTTGAGTTAGAGTTTCTTCCTCTTCTAATGATTCAAATCTCGATGATCTCTTCTCAAGTTCTTACCTATCTTGGGATCTCAATTCAATTTTATCAAGTATAGAAGGAAGTTGAAACACATCTTTCTTTTCTATTTCTTTAGGATGCAAGATAATTATAGAAAAATTAGTTTCTCTAAAATCACATTCCATTGTATATTACCTTTTGTACAATAGGAACCCAAATATTTTATTCTTTCACACCATAGTTGTAATTGATGAATATGCATTTAATAGCCTTGTTCTTCAAATTTATTCACTTCCCTCTTAGCACATGTGTACATATGCCTTAAAAACAAAAACTCTAATATGTATCAATGAAGGATTGTGACCTAACCATGTGTCCATGAGAATTTTATCTACAAGAGTTGATGTAGGAGACAGGTTAATCATGTTGCAAGCAACAACTATATCCTCAGCTAAAAAAACAAATTCAACCCAACTTCACTAGTCATAACCATAGCCTTTTTCATTAGTGTGATATTCATTCTTTCTACAACTCCATTATATTATAAAGAATATAGAGTTGTCTTCCATCTCTAAATATTGTAATCTTTAGAGAATCTATCAAAATTGTTTGATCAACATTCACTACCATTATTAGTCTTCAAACATTTATTTTTCTTTCTAATTTGCAACTCAATGATTGCTTTAAATTAGGTCCTACTACAATCATCATAAATAGAGAAAAATGTAGATTTTTGTAATTGAAGGAAAATCAGCAAGACCAAACATATTAAATAAATAAGATCCAAAATACCAAAAGATTTATGAGAACTTGAGTAAAATTAAACACATATTTTTTACCATAAATACAATACTCACATAAATCAAAATCAATATTAAAATTTGTCAAATCTTCAATAACGTTTTTATTTTAAGGTCTATAGACCCTCGTATCCTATATGGCCTAATTTATGGTGCCATAACATAGTGTTTTTTATGTCATATTTGGTAGAAAGAGAACACTTATGTATTTTCTAAAGCATGACCATCCACTAAAGAGGATACCATCTCTTTACCCAATGCAATAGCTATAAACTTAGTTTTCATAGAAGTAATATTGCACTCAATAGTGTATATATCAAGATAAAATAAAGGTCTAATTATATACTCTCTAGAAATCACCATAACACCTCTTACCATTTTAACACCTAATTCATAAAACTTCACCTATACTTTTGTATCTATGAGTTTTCTCATAGATAAAAAATTATGTGTAATCTTGATATATGCAAGACACTATCAAATTCATAACTCTACCATCAAAATTGTTTATATGGATGAACAATAGATAAATAAGAGTTATCACCCAAGACATCTTGCCTCTTTTACACTTTTCACATTTAAAAAACCAATGTCTATTGGAGGTCATATGAAAGGATGCACCTAAGTCAGTTAATCAAGCATTTTCACTTGCACAAGTGGCCAAAGTTGCAATGAATGCATCACATCTTCCTTCTTAAATATGAAAATATATGAAAAAGGGTGATCTTAGGTCCTTAATGCAAAGAACCTAAGATTCAAGGGGCCTCTTCCCAAATTTTCATTAGAACGCAAACCAACAAGGCCAAGATATTGACTTTCAACCTCAATCAATCTTGGGTTGGTTGATTCTTTAGGGTCTTAGGATGACTAAGAATGACTTAAAAATATTAAACTAATGAAACTAATTGAGCAATATGAACTAATATGTAAAATACAAATTCCCAAAGATAGCAAACTGCAACAACACTTTACGGGTAGATCTAGGAGATATCGGAGGGCATGTACCTATCACCAAAAGTTCATTTAGACATGTGCAAAAGGACTGGTTCACCCCTAGGTGGATGGGTCCTTGTTAGGGATTCCAAAAAGACTTTTTACAGTCCTTTGGTGCTAGATCTAAGATGTTTTTTTCCACTTACAAATTTGTTAGTATGTCAGAAATGAATTCTACAACTTAGTTTTTGTAGGTTAACTAAAATGATGACAATAAATGCAACAATGCAAAATTCCTCTTAGATCTCTTCAATCCTTCTTCAACCTATAACCTGCACATTCAAAGGAGAGAATTTTGGACCATTTTAGAGGCTTGTTTCAATCAAACCCCTTGAATAGTGTTTCCACTTTCACAATAACAATGTCAATGATAAAAACCTTGAATTGAAATGAAGGAAATAATGTATGAATAATTGTTGCAACTTACTACCCTTTAATTGCTTCCTTGAAGGACTAAAGGCATACACATCACTTCAAGGTAATTGGATCTTGATTGCTTGATTTTCTTCAATGCTTGGATACATGAACACTTATTAGCCTTCACAAGAAAACATGAACACACATAAACTTTGACATGATGTTAAGATCTTGATTGCTACTACAAATGACTGATAATGCTACCCTTGAATGCTCTTGACAATAATATTTTCTCTTGAATGTGTGTTAGATTACTTTTTCCTCTTCAAATGATAAAAATACTAGGTATTTATAGGTGTTTATCCAATTTCCCAAAAATTAGATTCCAAAAACTGATACTTACAATTTGAATTTTGAGTGTTAAATTGCCTCCAAAAACATATTTAAATTTAGGTCCTAGCTCATAAAGGGGATTCATTCACCCATGGGAGAATGGGTCCTGGCCTATATCTCTAGGACACACATGATCCACGACAATTTAATTATTAAATATATTCATTTAATGTTGGTTTCCCTTTTAGAAAATGGTAAGAATAAGGATTTGGAATGCATAATTTAGAAAATTAGAAGCTTAATTAATTCCAATAAATTAAGAGACCCAAACATAGTGTGAAATTGTAAAGGTATACAATTTTCTATACTATATTTAACCCCCACTTTAGTGAGAGTATGAACTTGCGCTCATACTCACACTAAAGTAGAGAAATACATGTGAAGGGAGGTCCAAGTGTACAACCATTGGAAAGATAAGATGACAAAGGATAAAGAAGAGTGATCAAGCCCCCAAGATCTATGATCTCATGTCAAACCAACATAGGCACAAAAAAATACACACATGTGTAACAACGATACAAGGTGCACAAATATTCAATGTCAAAATTTAATACAAAAAGAAAAAAGAAAAAAAGATGCACTAGCAAGTTGTGTTATGCTATACATCCATAAACTATACTCACAAGGGCTAGTGAAGTCTGATATTAACTAGGTGAGCCCCAAGGCCAAGATGAGAACACACGGGGTCTAGTGAAGTTTGATATTCACTAGCTATGTACCCATAAAAATGATCATTACTTCACAAGGTTAGCAAGTTGTATTATGCTAGAAACTCATGGAATAAAATTGCTTCACAAGGCTAGTAAACTAGATTATGCTAAACACTTATGGAATAAAATTTCTTCACAAGGCTAGAAAGCTATATTATGCTAGAAACTCATGGAATAAAATTGCTTCACAAGGCTAGTAAGTTGTATAATGCTAGACACTTATGGAATAAAATTGCTTCACAAGGCTAGCAAGTTGTATTATGCTAGACAGTTATGGAATAAAATGACAAGGTATACAAAAATAATCAAAGGGGTTTTGCTTAATGCATGGAAGGTCACACCTTAGGGAACATCACACTTGACATCACCACTAAGAGAACTAGGACTATTTGAGGAATAAAAAAATTCACACCTTAGGGAATGCAAACCATAGCATTACCACTAACAGGAATGTCATACGCCAAGAAAGGTCACACTCTTATGGGACATTAAGCCTAACATTACAACAAAAGTGATACTTCACATAGATCGAGAAATCCACACTTTGATTAATATGGTCACACTTCCTAGGAGATGTATGCCATCATCACTAAGAAGGGAAAACACAAAAAAAAGGGGGGACGATATGCCCCCCTTAAAATGTTAGTGTACTAGCTACACTAATGTTTTAAGGAGATAGATAGGTATCTTGATAAGAAATACACCTAAGACAAGGCTACCTAACCCCTTGCCCCCAAGTATAGGACAAGGATGAGCCAAAATATAATATGATATGCTTCTCTTTGTGCCACAATACAAAATAAATTGTGCATAAATTTCAATACATGTGGTAGTGAGCATGCTATAATTCTCCAACTATCACATGGCAAGGAGAAAAGTAAATAATTATTATTTGATTATACAATCATATCGACTTGTAAAAGGATCAAATTATTTCAATACCTTCTTTAAAGAATGACATTCATTAGTAAGATGCCCAAGTGTTCTATGATATGCACAATAAGACATGTTTGTACTTTTTCGTTTCTTATTTTCTTGGATAGGTGGTAATGTAATAAATCCTATGCTGAGAAATTTATCTAAGGTTTGTTTAGTCTCTATTAGGGTATGTAAAAATGGTAGCTTCTTAAGTTTATAGGGCTTGGGTTTCTTACTTGATTGAGCAATTGCTTGATGTGAATGCATAGGACCTTGTAATCCTTAGCCCTTAATTTCTTTTGATGGTATTTGTTCTAGAAATTTATGAATCTCATGCTCATTTCTTATGTCACATCCTTGCTTTGTCAAAATTGTATAACCTTGGCCATAACACTACTCTAGGTTAATCTTTGTGTTGGTGAATTTGTTCACATAGGATGGAGAGGTATCAATAGATATGTATTTATTATGAATAGGTTCCTCTATGGTTAATGACTGAGACTTGTTTTATGATTCAATTTCACGATGAAAAAGATTGAACATGTCAAGTGGTGGAATTATGGGAGGTGTTGGTTGTTGACATGGGTTATTAAGCTATTACATTGAGGGGAAAAAGACTACATTTTTCTCAAGGTTATGCAAGGAGTTGTGTATGAATGCTTTCATAGTCTCTTCATCTTCACCCAAGATGTCTACTTCACTAGGACATGCATCGGGGGGTGAAAGATCATGAATAGTCTCAATTGCATTAGGATCATCACCAAACACACAACTTGAAACATCAACCAAAGATTTCAAGGACATCCACACTTTACCAAAACACATATCCATGATGAAGTTTTCCTTAGTATTTCCTAATATGCAAGAATGTTATTGCTGAAATACAATTTTTCTATCTAAAATATGATAATTGACTAATTGTAACCTACAAAGACCTAAAAAATGATAATTTTTTAATGCAAATTTTGATTCTAAACAATGCACCTTCTTTTACCAAATCAAAAATTTAAATGCCTTAGAATATGTAATTTTTGAAATTGCAACAGAGATTTACAAGTACATGAAATCTGAGCAGATAGAGACAAAAATGTGTGCAAAAAATTGTAGAAGCACCTATGCAAGGATAGGGTTTCCCAGGGGTGAAAAGGTCTTTGTACAGGGTTTTGAAAAGTCAAAAATTGAATGTCTAAGTTACCGATTATGATTTTTGTTCTTGGTGTTGGAAGAATAAGGAGTTTGTCATTGATGCATTTGTTGGCTACATGAGCATGTGGGATAAGCACAAGCTGTATAGTTATGCATTGCAGTGTTGTCATTGATGTCAGCATTGTAATTTGGTATGAAGACCATTGTTTAGATTAGTTTGTATAACTTGAGCATGTTTTGAGATGGTAATCTAGTGGGAATTTGCAAGATGGTTTGATCTAGTCAAGATAGATTAAGGGAAAATTGACTAAGTATCAATACAGGTAATTTTGTGAACAAGACATTCGATTTTTGGGTCAACATTGGTCTGTTATATAAGATCTCGCTCTATGGTTTTGGGGTAATTTTGATAGTCATTAGAAGAGCCTAAATCCATAATTTCATTTTTTTTGGGTCCTGGTGTTGAAGCTATGAGTGATAGTGTATCGTCCTGACAATAATAGGTGTTTTCCAGTTCAGGGTATATGTTTTGGTGAATCCGCACTTCTCCATGGATTGGAATCTGGCTTTGTGGGTTTGTGGAAATAATGTAAAGTGTCAGTAGAGTGTGTATTCTAGATGGCATAGTGTTTGGAGGTCTGTGTGTCTGCATGTGGTTGCACAATTGGAAAAAAATGATATTAGGTCATTACTGGTGCCTACCTAATGAGTTTTGTGTATTGCAAAGTTTTGAATAAGTGTTGATCTGTTATTTAAGAGCTATTTTGTGTCCATGCCAAACTATTTTGAATTATTCTAAGTTTTTGAATCTTCGCACGAAGAGTTTATATATGTATATTGATCCGACAAGTTACATTTTGTATATTACATCCAATTAGACCAACCTAATTTGATGTTAGATAGGTGTTTGTGGATGAAGCAGATATATATGTAAGATCTTTTCAATATTTTGAGGTGTGTGTATGATGAATATCATTTGATGTGATTTGTGTGCATATAAGGTGAATGTAGAGCAGAGAAAAATACTAATTTAGATTAGTATGAAGTGTATGAAGTCGGTATATTGAGCTTCAATGGAACTATACTCTAGTGCATGTTATAGATTCATTTTGTAATAGTTCAAATTTGGTTGTGTGCTACCACTCTCTTCTATCTTTTTTTTTCTCAGTGGGAAGCACTTGAGTCCACCTATAGTGAGCACTTCTATATTATACTATAACCAGTGATAATATTGTGAGCTAATCCTCACCGTGGTTTTTCCCATTTTGGGTTTTGAACCACATAAAAATCTAGTGTTCATGTGTTATGTGATGTTCTTGGTTGTTTTCATGCTTTCATTAATTACTCCAAATTAAAAATGCTATGAGAATTGAATGTTTAGATGCTTAAGTGGTATAAAAGAATACCGATTCACCCCCCTCTCAGTATTCTGAGTGTTCAACAATTAGTATCAAAGCTTGGTTCCTTGGAAGGAGATTAATTGCTTGGGGAAGATCTTGGAGGTTGAAACCATGGCTATTAGAAGACTACCTATTCCTTCGGAAGATATTCCTAGAATTGGAATTACAAAAGAAGATTGTATATTTGGCATAAATGGATAACTCAAAATTTCTCTTGAAGATCTGGAAAGAAATAAAGGTGAAAACAAAGATCTAAAAGAAAATGTTAAAGATGCAGATGAATGCAACAGAAAATCGAGAGAGAAAATCAAGAAATTTAGAAAAAGACATAAGGAGGTCAGTGAACAGTTGAAGTGAGCAAATGAAACAATTACCAATCTAAAGGTGCAAGTTGAAGAAATAAAATGATGAGGGCACGGCTCGAGACACAGAAAATAACCCACAAACAAGAGAATAATTTTATTATTCAGAAAATGGAGCTTTCTTACATGGAGAGGATCTCAATCCCCAAGTTCTACAACACATGCAAGTTACATAAAGCTATAGTATAACCCTTTCGCAATATGCGAGCTTGTCCCCAAAAAAAGTTACCCAAAAATTAGAAACCCGCCCATAAATAGAGCTCTTCCTCATTAGTTTGG
>VDFB02047230.1:639785361-639814835 GCA_007258455.2 Sequoia sempervirens | reverse complement strand
CCTTCGAGGGTTGCTGCATCTCTTCACAACATTTTCGCCGACTACCTTCGCACCACACCATATGCCTACCAGGCACCACTCTTGGAGGCATCTTTCTTGACCTCGACCCACAACCACGGTCCTGGTGTGAACTGCCTCGCGATTGGCGATATGTCCACACGCTCAAGAAAACCCGCTCTGATACCACTTGATGAGGGCACGGCCCAAGACACAGAAAATAACCCACAAATAAGAGAATGATTTTATTATTCAGAAAATAGAGCTTCTTACATACAGAGGATCTCAATCCCCAAGTTCTAGAACACATGCAAGTTATAGAAAGCTATAGTATAACCCTTTCGCAATATGCGAGCTTGTCCCCAAAAAAAGTTATCCAAAAATTAGAAACCCGCCCATAAAAAGAGCTCCTCATTAGTTTGGAGCCAAAACAATATTCAAATTTGAGTTTAGGCGGTTTTGCGCCGAAAATTTACAACATGAAGTTCAAATTTCAAAAAAGCATTTGTAATTGTATCTTCTAGAAAGTGCGCCAACTTCCCGGGGCCATAACTTTTGATCCGGGATTCCGATTCGTGAACCGTTTGAACCGTTGGAAAGGTCTCGAAGTCAATAACACGCTCAAAATTTGCGATGCCAATTTTGGCAAGTTTTGGGGCTGATCCGGGAGCTCTAAATGCCTCAAATCTAACTCAAAGGATTTTCAAGTGTAAATCTGAGAAACTAAAACTGCAATATCTTTCAACCCAGAAAACGAAAATAAAAATCGTAAATTAGGAATTTCATTATGACGAAAAGGGTATCCAAAAATGTAAAAACATCTAAAAACTGAGAAACTTGAAATTTAACTATTTTTGGGTGATGCAAGATTGCCCTTACACCACTGGATGCTCTTATATCATAAAAAGTGTTGAAGAATTTGTTTGAATACAATAGTGAAAATAAAATTCGAAGAATGCACAAATCTTGAAAAAGAAGTTGTGAATTTGAGATCTGATCTTGAAAAAGCAAGGATTCATGAAGACAAATTCAAGATGAGCTCTGCAAAGCTTGATGAAATGATTGCAAATCAGAAAGGATCTAAAGACAAAGGTGGTTTAGGGTTTGAGATAGGAGAAAGCTCAAAGATAGATCAAACTACAAGCCAACCTAAAAAGAATATTGAAGACAAGAAGAACAATGGAAAATAGATCAAAAAATAAAGAAATGAAGCCAAAAGACCACTGGTCAGACAAAAAAATGCACAAAGGTACCCATATTTTAATGGTTTCTATTATTCCTACAATAGATTTGGATATGAGGCTATGGAATGTAGAAGCATAATGAATCAGAATGTTCCATTTTTTTTGCTCAGTACTTTACATACAAGAGATTTTTTTGTAGATCTAGTGAATGCAAAAGTCAAATAATGAATGGTTATAACAATAATAGAATGGTTCAATCTTTCAATGGCTATTGCTATACATGCAATGGATTTGGGAATAAAGCTAATCCATGCAAATCTAGAATCAATGGAAGTAAGTTTGGTCAAAAGAATTTCATATGCTACAATTGAAATAGGCCTAGACACATTTCTAAGCTTTGTGGTTCAAGCAAGAATGTGAAGAAGAACAATCCAATAAAGAAGAATGATCTGGTGAAAAGGGATGATCCAGTGAAGATGAAGAAAGAGATTGACAAGATTTGAAAAAATAAGGAAGAGACAAAGGTTAAGGATGAGTCTATACCAACATTTGGTGTAGATGTTTCCCCCAAAAACTAAGTTGAGAGTCAAGGGGAGCTTTAATGGAAAATCTTTCATCCCCTGCCAGAGAAATGGTGTTTATGTTTCAACATGTGGATATGAGGTATATATCAATATACTTGATCTATTAGAGAAGATCTCGGTAGAAAATATCATTGATGCAAAAGGTTGTAGAGTGTTTGAAGTTGATTGTGCATACAAGTTAAGGGTTTGACAACTTTATTGGTTGAAGCATCTATTGAAAATTAGGTAATGGCGAGAGGTTTATAAGTGATTACACTTAATCAAAATTCATTTGCAATCGAGTATTCAAGAGGTGAAGAGTAGATGAAGAGAAAAGCAATGTGTTTGAAGCAATCGAGATCTTGTGTGAGGAAAACCCTAACTAGAAAGTGAAGTAAAAGGTATATACGATCTCTACTTGCCCTATTTTTTCAAAATGTGTTTTGAATCAATTGAAATAGATATTCCAAGGGTTGTTGACGTGTCAAAATGACCTCAACCAAAATTTAAAAGATGCCCTAATATGTGGTGCAAGAGCACTAGTTACCTCTCATAAGCAAATTTGTCAAAAAATGAATGTTTATTTGTAAATTCATGTAAAAGGTCATGTGAAGACCTATTTCAATGTATTTAAGGTCTCAAGTAGATCACTAGGGGGTTGGTGAAGTTAAATTTGCAAAAATGTTGCTAAGTTGTCAATATTGCAAAAGATGTAAAAGTTAAAAGTGCACAAAAGGACAAGAATATGAAGAGTCATCTCATTGGAAAAAGTAGTTAGTTGAAGATGAAGGGGCAGTCGGTATACATGTTGTAAACATCTATATAAATCCTTTGTAAGGAAAGCAAGTGGACATTGGTTGTATTCTTGAAGAGTTTACATTGAATAAAGTTCCCTATTTCTCAAATTTTTGTATCTCTTTACTATTGTTCACCATTTATTTAGGCTTGTACATAACACTAGTCATAGAACTTATGTGATTTTAGTAGCATAAGGTTCTAACACTCATCTAAATCCATTTGGGAGAGGTTTGAGTAGTTAGGAATTCAATTTGAGTGCATTTTCTAAAGCTCGGTTTGTAAACACAGTCAAGGGTTTGAGAGTCCTTTAAAGAGTAAAAACACCATCCCACCAAATGTAAGGTTAGAATATTAGTGGGATGGATTACTTAGGTGTTCTTAGGATGTTTTGAATGTTTGTGTGTGTGTGTTTGAGTGCGGGGAAGGCAAGAACATGAAGTACAGTTGCTACTCCAAACAAATTTCTAAGTTTTCCATGTAAGAAAAGTTCCTATAGATCAGAGCTTGAAGAAACACCTTTGATGGAAGCTTGGTGATGAATCTCAAAGCATGGGAAGACTTATTTAAACATGTTTCAAGTGGTGGAAAGTTAGTAGAAGGTTTGCATGGTGAATTTTTAATAAACCCCTGTTTTGTGAAGCCTTGAAAGGCATACAATGAAGGTTTTAAAGTTTAAGGTATCAATGATTGATTCTCTGGTAATAAATGTTGAAATTGGAAGTTTCAAGGCATGAATAAAGACTATTTTTGGTTAAGGTTGGGTTTGGAGATATATAAAGGGTACTTGCTTTGTTAAAATGGGCTAATTAGTGCTCCTAGACATCGGGTTGTGTATTGATTCTCCTACTATTTCTAAAACAAGTGATATCTATTTTGAAGTATGTTAAAAAGGATTGTAATAGGTATTCAAAAAGAAACCACACGATTAAGGGTTTATTGTCCTATAAGGGATATGGTGGCTAGTTGGCTTCAAACAAAGAATTTGTCAAAACGGTGAAAAGAATGGTAGTCAATGCTTGGAAATTGTCTATTTGGTGATATTATTGATGAATCCATGTTTGGATAAGGTTTAGGGGACAATTTTATTGTTTTTGAGGTTGTGAGCAAAGATAATGTTATGTGCAAGATGATGCCTTTACGGCTAGAAATAAAGAATTTGTTAGATCAATGTATTGAGTGTTTGCTTTTTGGTTTGTTTCAAGTAAAGTATGATGATTGAAGTGCCTTGGAGGTTTGGATGAAGGCTTGTAGTATGAATGCTTGGTTTGTAGTTGTTATGCCTTGTGGAAACAAATTGGAATAAGGAATAATATGTGCATATTTGGGAGTTTGATTTGGTTCAAAATTTTTAAGTAGATTGTTGCCTTGTTACTGTCATGACAAAGTTGTTTTGAGGTCTAATAATGATACGGAATGTTGAGGTGATGAATTGGCTTATTGATAACCTTGTGAATGGCTAAGGAAAATTGAGAAAGTTGTTGAGTTGATAAGTGAAATTGATGAAAAGATTGGTGAATCCAAGTTGCTTGTTTAATTTTATCTTCTCCAATGAGTTTGGGTTAGATGTACCCTGAGTTTGTGTGGTTTTGGAATTGATATTACATCAATATGTCTATAGAATTCGACCCAGATGGTGCTTTTTCAAGGGTTCCCTATGGTGTGTTGCACACTAAGGATATAAGGATATACATTCATGGTAAATTGGAGGAATATAATAATTTGAAGCTTGGTAATGTGTGGGAAAATGAGCTCACTGATGATGACTTTGCATTGAAACTAGAATACCATAATTTGGTATTGAAGAAGCTTGATATGTGGCAAGGGTTTCCCAACTTTTTCCATCATGATGCTTGGGTAAGGATTGTATTGAGTCGTATCCATGACAAGTTTGTGTGGACGAATATGCCCAACTTGATTACAAAGGAGGAAATTAGGGTTGTGATTGGTTTATGCTCAACTAGACTAGTTCTGGTGCTTAAATCAATGAAGAATGAAGTTGTGATAGAGCTTACTGGTGCTCAATATGATAGGAGAGATTTGACCATAAAGAACATCATAAACCCTATCGTGAAATATGCATCAATGATGATTGAGTACAAGATCTACTTCTCTTCTCTAACAGAGAAAATTCTATTTCAGCCACTACCATCAATACTGCTTATGAAATGGTAGAGGAGTTGATTATCATTTGTGTGAGCTATTGAGATAACAACAGATGAAAATTTTGCAAAAGACAAAGGATTCTAGGTATCCTTTCAAATATGGAACCTTAATTATATGTTTGTTGTTTTACTTCTTAAGAAAACTCCCTAGAACAAAGAGTGTTGTGTGTCTATAAGGCAAACCTGTAACACACTGAATCAAAGACTTTTTGAGAGGACTTAGAGATGCTAAGGCACAAGATGATTCTCTTGTGGCATTTTTCTCATATATAATATGTAATGAAGTCAACTCTCTATATAACATGTATTCTTCTCATATATAATAGTGTATGATATTGTGATTTAAAGGAGAATTAGTTCTATAGCTCCTAATAACTTTATTTTAGATGTGTACCAAATAATGAGGAATCAACATTTAGAATGTGTTCTTGTTACATATAGAAGAACAAGGAAAAACTCTAATAAAAGATACATTAATTGGGTTCCTCTCGAGGTGAAGCATGATGCTTCCAAGTATTTTCAACATCAACCCATTGAATTCTTTTTTTTTCAAGCAACCACCTTCATTTGCTCTCACCAAATCAAAAACTTCCCAAACTACTTCATCCATCTGCATTTATCCACACAAAATTTCATCAATAAACTTTTACACCTCTATATATTATTTTAAATCCTTATTTAAAAACATATCAAATATTTATTCTAAAAATATATAATAAAAAATGGTTTCTCAAATTTAAAACAGTTCATATAATTCAATATATAAATTTAATTTGAAAATTTTTAATAAATGTTTTACATAAAAATAAATAAAATAAAATAATTATGTCTAGAAGTATTTATAGAATGCCATGTCATCTCTTATTATGTATGTAAAATACAACAGACAACTTACACATATTTGAAAAAAAATTAAAACTATAAAATTAAAAGTATGAAAACATATTAAATGTGATTGTTTCTAGATTATGTAAATTTAATAGTATATATTATGAAAATTTAATGTCTTTAATTTTATTACAATGTAGCATATAAATATATATTATTATTACACTTTTAAAATAAAAACAAAATAAAAGAATTATAAGAGTAACTTTTCTAAAAATAAAATACAAAATCAAATATACAAATAAAATAAATAAATAAAAATAATCTTAAAGTGAAATTGATATCTATGAATTTTTTAACGGATATATATATATATAACTTTACAGTAAAAATGACCCCCACAGTAAACTGCCAACACATTATAGTGGCAGACACTAATATCATCTCTATCTTAGTCTTCTAATTTTCTTTACCGTAATTACTATTCGTGTGGTCATCTTGACACAAGTATAAACTTCATAAAATTAAAAAAAATTACTTTTACTTTTCTTCAGAATATCAAGAAAACAAAAAGATTATGTTACCTCTTCCACATCTCCAAACGATGGCAAACCAAGAGCGGGGGCTAAAATATATAGCCCAACCCTGAGGCATTCTCTATGGAGGCATCCATGGCGATCTTTTGGCAGCGATTTCCAAGTAATCCGCAGAATCTGCCATGCTCCAAACCCCAAAACTAAATATTACTAGTGTTCTATATCATCACCCCTGCTAAATATTAGTTAGTCGGAGCTCCTTCAGTTGGGCAGAGAATTTATATACCTTTTTCAATTCCAATTTTCGACACAACAATCGTGCCATGCTTTTTCCGTCGTAAGTTTTTCCGCTGCGCACCACAATTACAGTTTCCGCGTTCAACTGCCACGTAGCCTGCTCCACCACTCTGCAAAAGATCTCCCCAGATGCCCAGGGGCCCAAGTCTCCACGTGCTCTGCAATGATTCGCAAACATTCCCTGGAAATTGACGACTCGATCCATCACATTCTTCATGGCCTGCACCTCCACAAAAACAATAAATTCAGATCTCAGTCACTCGATTTTGGGAATTCAACTGTTTATAAGAATGGCTAGATCCCATTTCTAATGAGTAGGAATGATCCACTCATCTAAGTATGAATGGCCCACTTATTATTAATTTTAAAATAACAAATCTTTTAAAGCATAAATGGTACACTTATCTCTATAAATACTTAATATTTATCCAGTTTTTTTTTTAATTGTTCTGTAATTTTTTATAATTAATGGTTGAACTAATATTGAATAATTTTAATATTCTTCAATATTATAATTGAGAATTAATATTCATCTATTTTGTAGTTCACCATCAAAATAAATAAGAAGTTAGATATGACTCTCAGACAAGATAAGAGTTTCTGGATCTCTTTGGTTTCAAGATTGGTTCCTGGAAATGGGAGTACTAAAAGAATGGAGGTTGGCTCTTTCAAGCTCTTTGAAGCATTATGGCTTCAAGCTGTTGTGTATTAGCTGATCTATTGTTGTTTGTTGTAACTTTTCAATCTTTGTACTATTATCCCAAATTGATATTTCATACTATTTGTTCAAGTTTCCTTATTATTGTAAAATAAGTAAAAGCCTTTCAAAATCCAAAATTTCATCCTTATAAAAAATACTCATACAAATAACCATCTGAAATACAATAAATATCCCATTGATCATTTAGAATGTTTCTTCCACTATCTGTAAAATATTGATTAATATTAGTGACTCAAACATATTAAATCTAATCATATCACAACATTTAATCCATGCTAAATACATTTCCTATATAAATTACATCTTTGAATCTGCACCTTACATGTTTAGAAATTTGTCTCATTTTAAACCAAATCTATTTTATTTTCTTTGAAGAAATTGCTTTAAAATAAAACTATATATAATAGAGATGTGAAATCCTAAAAAGTAAGATAAATATATTTTAAATTAAAAAATAAAAACAAAATAAATTTTAAATTTTAAATTAATAAAACATTTCTACTTATTTTCTATCATGTTAATCTATTTAAGATAATAAAAGATTTATCTAATTTTGATAACAGCTTTTATATAAATCAATTTTAAAACTTAAATTTAACATCTAAGATTTTCTACCATTAAATTATAAACTTTCTCAACTTAATTTTTAATAAGTTTCTCACGAAGAATCAAAATGCAACTCATTTTCTCCTCCAAATCTCTTTACTATGAAGAAATAAATTATCTGATACTCTGGTACACAAGGCAATTCTCATTCACATCTGAGTTAAATTTTTTAAAACACTTAATAGAGACTAACACAATGATCACCTATATCTCCGTAGAACATCAAAATCATAGTTTCGTTATGACTTGATATAGTTTTAGCGTGCGATTTTTTATTATTGTATTGTTAGACTCGTAATCTTATAAAATTCTACTTGAATACATGTACAATACTTTAATTACTTTCATTTTCTCATAATTTTCAACTTTGTTCCATAAGCAATATATAATTTTTAACTAAAAATTGAAGATAAGGTAAAAGTACTAATCAGTCTTCTCATCCACAAGATTTCAGTATGTCTTTTCTCACCATTTACCAGTTCTCTTGCTATGCCCTAAAAAATTAAACAGTATATATTGTGTCTTGCATAATTTCGAAGCGTTCAAAGCCAAAAGTCTTACCTGTTCTTCTAATCCCTTGTATATCACCACTTTTACCTACTAATATACCCTGAAAAGAATCCAAACAAAAAGAACACAAATTTAGAGGAAGTTTCTGAAAAATCCTAGTTCCAGAGGACAAATAACTAGCTACTATTTGCTTTCGGACACAATTTAATGCTTAAAAACAGTAATACACAGAATCTTTGCAGGTTTTCACAAATTTATCCTTAAAAACAGTCATATAACGAATCTTTGCAGGTATTTGACATTTTCAAAATATATATTACCTAGTTTCGACATGATATTCAAATAATCTTGGAATTTACCAAGATATTCAAATAATCTTGGAATTTACCAGGTAAAGCCTAATTTTCCAGATTTGCATATTTTAGCAAGCCCAGGCTTTGGCTTCACACTTTTTCCATCTTTAACGAAAATTCCATCCTGTTTTCTAACAGCTGACTGGATTTGAGAGCATATCCATCACTTTTTTGTAGAGCTTCTTAGCCTTGCTACAGTTCCCTCCGTGTTTTCACGGAAAGTTGTTCAGTTCCATCTCTTTAAATCACAAGTGTGTCTTGTACAAGACAAGAGTAATGAGTATAGTAGGAATGAGTGATGAGAAAGCTATGTGAAAGTGCATATTTAATAGAAAAATATTCAAACGTGATAGAATCTTCCTATAACTTTACACGCGTCTGGCTTTACTGAAAGTCCGTATTTAAGTCATCTACTAATTGAAGACCGTCTTATTGACGAGATGTTTTGGGAAAGACACCCAAAACGTACCCTTCTCTCAGCTCCTCTACTTCTGCATTCATTGCACCTGGCCTAATAACAACATGGTTTTGTGGGTAGTTAAAAGCACTTTTAAATTAATATAATGTATATAATTTTGGTGTAGTTATTATAAGTACTTGCCCTAGGCAATATTACTGCAATAAATTTTGTTTTTTTTTTCTAATTAATTAGTTATTAATAAGTTAGCTTTCAACCAATCAAAAACAATAATTTTTAAAAATATAATAATAAAATTTAATTTTCTAAAGTTAACTTGTACAATATTTAACTTTATAAATTAGATTTTTTTTTTTTTTGTGAATATGATTGGCTAAGAAGTTTGGTGTGTTATTGATGATTTTAGGAAAAGTGAAATGACCTATTATTTTTCCTATTTTTAAAAAAACTGAACTATTATTTTGCCTATTTTAAAGAAATTAAACTTTTATTTTTGCCTATTATTAAGTACATCTTGCCTATTTTTAAGAAATTGAACTATTATTTTGCCTATTATTAAATACATCTCAAGCTTCTCCACTATCATTTTATTTAATATAAATAAATAAAAATTATATTTAAATTTACATTATATAATCAATAAATATTAGTTAATATAATATAATCAATAAATTTATATTATATTATACATATTGGTATGTAACATAATTATTAGATAAATTTTATATTTATATAATAATTATCATTTTTTTCTTCTAATTATATTATACTATCATTTGATTTGATTTTTATTTTGTTTGATATTTATATTATTTTTCTAATATTAAAAATTTTAATACGTAATTATTTTTATATAATATAATTAATATAAGATTAATAATTATTAATATTAATATATTATTATAATTTTAGGTTCACATTGTCCAACATTCACATAATAATAGAAAAACAACGGATGGAGAGCTCCTCGGGTGGTGGAGATGGCGGTGGAGGATTTTCAAATTTTGAAAAGGTGGGATTTCCTGATTTTGTTGCAGGCGTTAATGGAAGATAGTTTGCTGATGGGAGGGTGCTGTCAGGCAGGCCTTTTCCAGCAGGTAAGCTTTGTGGGTCCCCTTTAGTTGTTAATGCTTGTCTTTTCGAGAATGGGGTGTCGAGGGGTGTGTGTCCTTCACATTCCCCAGTGTCCTCTAAAAAAGAGATTCTCGGGATTGAAAAGCTGAGGCCAGACTTGTCTTCTGGTGGTTGTGATGGGACTTCTGATACGGCTAGCCTTGGGGCTAATAAGACCAAGTTTGAACTCTTGTCGAGCTCTACTCTTAAGTGGAAGAATTTGTTTGGAGCTAAGCCTAAAGGTAAGAGTACGTCTCCTTTGGTGTTGTTTTCTGCTAATGTGAAAATTGGAGAGTACTCTATTTCTGTTCTAGACTGTATTGTTGATAAGAGCATGTCCAATATGGATATAGCACTGTTGGGAAAATTTGTTGGTCCCCGACCCCATATTGAGTTGGTGCGGAAGTTTGCTTTGAATCGCTGGAAACCTAAGGGATAGATTGATGTTGCAGCTATGGCCAGAGATTTCTTCTCTTTCACCTTTAACTGCGAAGATGATATGGTTTTGGTGTTATTTGGTGGCCCTTGGTTTATTGGAAAGTCTTCTCTGATGCTTAAAAAGTGGGAACCGGGCTTTAACCTGAGTTTATGCTCTTTTTCGACTGCTCCTGTGTGGGTTCAGCTTCCAGGCCTCTTGATGGAATTCTGGGATGGGGAAGTTTTCAAAGGGATAGCTAGCACCTTTGGGTGTCTAATATCGATTGACTAGATGATGACTTCTAGGAAGAGGCTGGTCTATGCTAGATTCTGTGTAAATGTGGAACAATCAGCTGATTTGTTGTTTGCCATTAAAATTAATTCAAAATTTGGGGTTTGGGAGCAAGCGATTGAATTTGAATCGAATCCCTTTGTGTGCTTTCATTGTAAGAAAGTTGGCAATTGGGCCAAAAAATGTCCTCTCAAGGTGCCTAAACAAATAACTAAGCAATGGAGAGAGAAAGAGAAAGACCTAGAACAGGTTGCAGAGCCTGGGGAGAAAGGGGAGGTAGCCCAGGGTGAGAATGGGGTGATTGATCAGGCTGAAAAGGATCCTGCAATGGAGAATAAGGAAGGCTCTCAGGAAGACCTGGAGAATTTGGGGAAAGAAAACAAGGATTTGGGTTAGGATGTTGAGGTCATACCTCCCCCTGCTAGTGAGTCGGTAGTTTCTTTGGAGACTGAGAGGACAAAGGCTACTCAGGATGATAAAGCCTATGATGAGGCTAGATCTTCGTCCTCTGGGGAGTGTAGGTTGATGGTTTAAAGATTGAGGACTAGAGTTGTCTAAATCTAAGTTTTTTGGGGAGCAGGAGGATCAGGATAATCCTCCATACACTCAGGTTTGTGGACGCAACAGGAAAAAACACTCTCCTTCTTTGGGAGTAGTGACAAGGAATCGACAAAGGTTAGACTGTGGCTTTGAGCTGCGTGGAAGAGGGAGGCCTCCTACAAATGTAACTAGGGATAAGGAGAGTCAGATGGACATTGCTGATGGGATGCAAAGAACCCTATTGAATATGTGCTCTAAGAGCACCTCCAATAAGTTACTATGAAGATTATCTCATGGAATATGAGGGGATTAAATCACCCTCACAAGCATGATCTTCTTGCTAATCTGGTAAGAGATCGTCGTCTTGATATTGTGTTAATCCAGAAAACTAAAATGGGTATGGATAAATTGTCTAGATTGAAGAATAAGCTCTTTAAGAATTGTGGTATGCATTGTTTTGATGCGTTAGTGGCTTCAAGAGGAATTATCACTTTTTGGAATCTTAGAGTGATCCAGGGAGCTGAGAAGTTTTAAAGATTGTAATCATGTGGCTACTTCTTTTACTCATCTGTGTAACAAATTCTCTTGGACTTTGTCTAATATTTATGCTCTAAATTGTAAGAGTGCTAGAAAAAGACTATGGGAGAATTTGTCTTCTTTCAAAGTTATGAACCATATTGAGAATTGGTTGGTTATGGGAGAATTTAATACTCCTTTGCATGATAATGAAAAGTTGGGTGGTTCCCAGGTGGTGGATGAAAGCATATATGATCTTATGAGTCCCATCAATGATTTTGCTCTCCTCTGGATTTGAAGGGTGTGTCTTTTACTTGGTCGAATAGAAGAGTCGGGAATGCCTTGATCCAGGTGAAGCTTGATCATGCTCTTATCTCCCCTGAGTGGTTGGTTCATTATTCTTGTTCACTCTCTTCCCTTACTAGACTTGGTTTTGATCACTTCCCTTTGGCTCTGTCGTTGGACTTGTTAGGGGAGTAAGAATTTTTTGTTTAGATTTGAAAAAATGTGGATGTGTCACCTTGACCTAGAGAATTTGATTCATGAATGGTGGAACATCCAGGTGGATGGGTCGGCGATGTTTAGAATTGCTAAAAAGCTTGCCAATGTTAAGGAAAAGGTCGGGAAGTGGAACCACACCTCCTTTGGTCATATCTTTATGGAAAACGAGGGTGTGACTAAGGAACTTCAGGATGTTGGACATTCAATCCAATTTTCCGGTTATGATCAAGCTCATGCAAAAGGAAAATATCTTTCTCTCAAGATTACATAATATTGTGGCTAAGGAGGAATTCTGGAAAAAAAGGTTGAGGATTATGTGACTTAAAAGTGGGGATCGAATACCAAGTTTTTTCACCTTTCTGCTATGAAACACAAGGCTAATAATAGAATTAACTTGATCAACTTCAATAATAAAGTGTTGGAGAAGGATGTTGATTTGATGCTTGTTGCTCTCGTGATTTTTCCCAATTGCTATCTAAGGAGGGGGAGCTGGATTTGGCTTGTCAAGAGGACCTCTTAAGGGATATCCCCTGGTTGGTGGATGATGTTATGAATAGACAGTTGGTTTGTATTCCTTCAGTAGATGAAATTCAGAGTGTTGTTTTCTCCTTTGAAGGTAACAAAGCACCAGGTGTTGATGGTTTTCCAATGTTTTTCTTTCAAGCTTTTTGGGAAATTATTGCTAGAGATGTTGTGGTGGTGACTAAGGAGTTTTTCAAGTCTGGATCCATTCTTATGGAATTGAACTCCTCTTTTATTTTCTTGGTCCCAAAGAAGTCGGGAGCTTCCTCTTTTGATGAGTTTTGTCCTATCAGTTTATGCAATTTGGTTTATAAGATTATTTCCAAGGTTTTGGTGGTTTTCTTACAATTTTTTTTGCCTCTTATTATTTCTCCTTAGCAAAATGGGTTTTTGGCTAGAAGGTAAATCCTAGACTCTATTCTTTCGGTTCATGAGAACATCCACTCTTTATCTATTAATAAGAAAGTTGGTTTTATCCTTAAACTTGACTTACTTAAAGCTTATGATAGGGTGGATTGGGGATTTTTGGCTAAGATTTTATTTGCTCTTGGGATTGGTGAGAAAGGGGTTACCCTTGTGCTTCAACTTAGATCTACTCTTAGATTCTATGTTCTCATTAATGGGTCCCCTTTTCCTCTTTTTGATTGTTCGAAAGGTTTGTGGTTAGGGGATCCTATTTCTCCGTTTCTATTCATTATAATGGTGGAATCCTTGGGTCGTCTCATTTAGAGATTTGTTAATTCTGGGATGATGTTTGGTCTTGCCCCTTCTTCTAGTAACCTGATTTTCTCTCCTCAACAATTTGTGGATGATTCTCTTATGCTTGGGCAGTCGTCCATTAAGGAGGCTAAGGCATTCAAGTCAATTTTATAGAGGTATGAAGTGGCTTCTAGGCAGAAGGTTAGCTTACCTAAGAGTGTTCTCTTCTTTTTCAACACTCCAATCCATAGACATACTAAAATTGCTAACATTATGCAATGTCAGATTGGTGAACTTCCCGCTTCTTACTTAGGTCTGCCCTTATGCTCCAAAGTTCCTAAATCTTTTTGGAGGGGTATGATTGAAAAGTTCAACTCTAAATTGGTTGGTTGGAAGGGTGCTCTGTTGAGCTAGGCTGGGAAAGTTCAGCTGATTAAATATACCTTTCAGAATCTCCCTATTTATGCTCTTAGTCTTATTCATATGCCTAGGAAGCTTGTGGATACTTTGGAAAATATTCAAAAAAAATTCATGTGGTCTAGGGTGGAGGACAAGAGAAGGATATATTTGGTTGCTTGGGATGATGTTTGTAGACCGAAGAAGGCTAGTGGGCTTGGAATCTGTAAAATCAGAGCTTTTAATCTTGCTCTCCTTGGTAAGAAAATATGGAACCTTTTGATGGCTAAGAGTGAATGGGCTAGAATTTCTTGGAGCAAATACTTACACGAGGCTGATGGTATTCAGGGGTTCTTTTCTCAAGAGTTTAATCCCTCTTTTGGTTTTGCTTTCTGGAATTGTATTGGTAAGGCCCGATGACTTGTGACCAAGGGTCTATTTTGGAGTTTGGGGGATGGAAGATATATCTTGTTCTGGGAGGATAACTAGTTTGGTAATAGGCCTCTCAAAGATGAGCCTTGGGCTCAACCTCTCATGGATCTCTATGTGCAACAAGTTAGCAAATAGGTTGCTAACTATATTGAGGGAGGTTGTTGGAAGAAGTTGTATGAGATCGATCCTGGGTTGGAGAATTTGTTTAAGGCTATATCTCTAGTACATATTCCCTCCTCCCCTTCTCCTAATAAATTTGTTTGGAAGCCGTCCTCTAATGGCATATGTTCTATGGCTCTGGCCTTTCGATCTAATTAGTCCTTTGTTGGCCCAACTCTGTTTTGGGCTTCTATGTGGTCCTCTAAATTGATTCCTAAAGTGAATATTTTCTTTTGGATTTTTTGCCAAAATAAAATATTAACTACTGATAATTTGGTCAAAAGAGGTTTTGTGATGCCTAACATGTGTTTTTTATGTGAAGAGGAGGCTGAAAATGCTTGTCATTTGTTGATTGGCTATAATTTTGTGAGAATGGTTTGGGACCATATGTTGTCGTTATGAAACTTAAGCTAGGTGTTCCCTGGGTCTATTAATGAGCTTTGGCCTCAATGGATTGGCCCTTCATCCAATCCTGTTCTCCAGTTTCTCTGGTCTCTTTCCCTTCCTCATATTGCTTGGGGAATTTGGCTTGAGTGAAATAAGAGAAATTTCAGGAACTCTCCCCTTCCTACCACTTCAGTGGCTTGCAAGATTTGTGTTGCTATCAAATAAAATTTCCTCGCTGGGTTAACTTTTCAAAATGGCCCGAAAATTAATCTTAGCTCTTATGATATCAATATTTCTCAGAGGTGGAAGTTGTCTTGTGATATTTCCCTCTTGATTACCAAAGCTAAAACTTTTAGAGAAGATGTTGTTTGGAAAGCTCCTCTGGAAGGCTAGGTGAAGATAAACTTTGATGGGGCTACTAAAGGAAATTTGGGACCTATAGGATGTGGCAGAGTGATAAGAAATTCAAATGGTAGGCTTGTTTCTGATGTGGTGCTCGCTTTGGGAACCTAAACAAACCACTATGTGGAAGCGGTTGTAGCCTATCATGGTCTCAAATTAGCTAAAACCAAAGGTTTTAAAAAAGTTTGGCTTGAGAGAGATTCTCTAAATATTATAAATAATTTGAAAAATATTTCTCCCCCTTCTTGGACTATTGAGTCCCTAATAAAGGATTCTTTAGACATGTTAAAGTCGTTTGATGAGGTTTATATTTCACATATCCTTAGAGAAGGAAATGGGCTTGCAGATATCTTTGCAAACATTGGTGTTAGAGATTTTAGGGAGTGGGGTCAGAACGACCCTCTTCCTATAGAGGCTATTACCATGATAAATAATGAGTGTTGAATTCATATGGATTAAAGTCCTATTATGGTGGGTGACGTGCACACTTCTCACCACATGGCAGAATGTTATGAATAAGAATGGGATGCAAGATTTCAATCAAGAGTTTTGTATGGGTGTAGGGTGTCATAAAAAAAGAAATGTTATATTCCCCTGTCCTAGCTCTGGCCTCACACTAATTCTGGGTAGTTTTGGCATTGTGTTCCAAATTTTTCTTGGTGTTGGGCTTTGTGTCTGTAAGTAAGTTTCTGGTGTGAATTCTGGCAATATGGGGGGTGATAGAAACCGAGTCGAACCCAAATCTTGTGCTGCTACAAAGGAGAAGAAGGAGGTTTGGAAGGTGCTTGTTAAGGGTGGATTAACCCCCTATCTAGAAAGAATTCATGGCAACAACCCTTAGGTGACAGAGCTCTTTCTTAAGGGTTGGAACGATAGAGTTCTTAAACTTTATGGGATTGAGTTTGAGGTGAATGAGGAATTCATCATTGGAATTATGGGTTTGCCTATGGATGGTATGAAGGTTTTTAGGGATAAAAAGGAGGCGCATACAACAATGAAAATATTCTTCAAAGATGATGAAGAGAAGGACTTAAAGACTGCTAAGAGTGGCAGTTATCAATGCAACTCCCTTAAGGCTTTAGGGGGAGATGTTGTAGAGGAATTGATGCACTACATTACCCTGGAAGGTCGTTTCTCAGCGGTGAGTAACTACCATTTCATTATGTTAAATCACTTTCGTCACAAGAGGAGGGTCTCTTTTCTATTTTATCTTCTTATGTCTTTGGATGTGGGGACTAAGGATCACAAGAAGAATCCAAAAAATCATGTTTTACATGTCAAGTTAATTCTCTTGATTTTTTATTATGAAAAATCTTTTGAGGTTCCCAAACCTATGACCACCCCAAATGATTAAAAACCCGCGGAAGGGTATGATACGACTTTTGATGATGAACCTGTTAGTAAAAGGGCCAAGAGAAGGAAGCTAATTATGGGTAAAGAGGATGACTCAGAGGATGATTTGGAGTTTGTGCCAGATTCTCTTGCCTCTCTGGAAGGGGGTCCACATTGCCATCCCTCAGGAAAGAAGAAAAAAGGTAAAGATTGTGACAGTGGTGCTTATTTAACTTGTAGTGATGAACTTGTTGCTATGGTGTTGAGTAGGGGTCCAAAGATTAGGAATGATTTGTATGGAGAGGCTTCTTCTCTTCCTTCGGCCATAAAGATGAAGGACATTGGGGAAGCCAGTGGGAAGAAAAGGGTGTTGTAGTTTGCACGCCATATTCTGGAGCAGGGTTGACCTCTCACTATTGTGGGTGACATCTTTGTTGATGATTCCTCAAGTGTTCAACTGGTTATGCAGATGAAAGATAAGTATGTAGTTTCTGCTAGTGCTCCGGAGCCCCAGGGTGAGTACCCGGAGAGGGTTATGAAGAGAAAAGCGGTGGCTAAAGGAATTGCTAGCTCCATCCGCAAGCTTAAAACTTCGGTCACTGTGGAAAAAGGTAAGGACCCCCCTGTTGAAAAGGATCAGAATAATTCTTCTGAGGAGGAAAATGCCCTGGGTAAAAGGGTTTTTAATATTGATAGAAATGATTTTTTTGATGTGCTTGGCATTGTGTGTGAGGGGTCTCTTGTTTTCTTTAAGCTTTTTAAGTGGTTTTTCCATGAGCTTAATAAAATGAAAGTTAAAGTAAGAGGTATGGTTAACAAGACCGAGGGGTCCTTTATTCAAAACCAAATTGATGAGCTTGAAGCCTTAAACACTATGGTGGACACGGTGGCGGAGGAAACCCTCAAAATGAAGTAGAATATGGAAGAAAGAATCCTTAGTCTTGAGGATCAAATGAGGAAAGTTTGGGACTATCTATTGAGAGAAGGGAAGGGTCATAAAAGTGTTGGGAATGTTGAGTTTGTTGTTGTTACCTCCCCTCTAGTTAGTGCTAAGAAGAGGAAAGATATTGTCCATGATAATGGGGGTGTTATTGCTGGTAAGCAGATGGGTGAAGTTGTTGCTACTGGTAAGAATGGTGAAAAAAGTATTATTTTGATTTCTAAGGTTAATATGAGTGGCCCTGGAGCACGTACAAGGAACAAAACTAAAGCTTAAAGAGGAGCTTCTGGGAAGGAAAGTTATGATGTTTTTGATGATGCACAGAAAGCTATCGATTGTGATGTAGAGGTGACAGACATTTTGAAAAGTATGTAGTGTTGTTGGGTGCTTCTCCTTTTTGGTTGCTTTTTTGCTGATGGGTTGCTATTGTTGGGTTGTTTGCTGATGTTTTGCTTCTATCTTTAGTTCAACTTCTTTCTTTGTAAAGGGTTCTAGGCCCCTTCAAAACCTGTTATTTACCTCTAATCAAAAGCATTAATGTGACATTTTAAAATGATTATGTTAATACTATATAATATACGTCGAGATATATCATTTTGTTCATCTATTCAATTTTGGGGTTAAAATCGGGTTCAATATTATATTATTATCAATAAATTATATTATTAATAACTTTCTTTCTTTTTGATTTTTTTTTTTAAATAAATAAATATTATTAACCAAATTCTTAATTGGAGAGAACTATCTAAAATTGATTTATTCAACTAGAGTAGAAACATAACAATTTTGATAATGGTTTGGATAAGGATAAGAAAGTGATGGTGGATTTTTTAAAATAAATATTTGTAATATATCTCTTGTTTTTTTTATTTTTTTAAATAAATAAATATTATTAACCAAATTTTTAATTGGAGAGAACTATCTAAAATTGATTTATTCAATTAAAGTAAACACTTACAATTTGGATAATATTTTGGATAAGGACACATAAATATTTCTAATATGTATTTTCTTTTTCTTTTTTAAATAAATAAATATTGTTAAATGTTTGTTGCTTTGATTGTGCCTTTGTTATCGTAGGGTTACGCATAATTATATAAATTTAATCAGTGATAAAGTGAGTCTCTCCTATACTATCTTATTTTTCAAAAAATATATTTAAGTGTTTTATTACAAAATAATTGTTATAAATAAAGAAAATTAAATTAGAAGTATTGAATCTCACTTCATAATAAGATGGTGAGTGAATGTAAGGGAAAATGATCATTTAGATGAAAGTTTATCTTGAGAAGGGTGAAGATGAGTTGGATATGGATTTCAATGGTATTTTGGTTTCTCAAACTATTTATATGTATGATCAATCCCTCTTTTGAATCTACTATAATTTGCTAAAAAGATTGTTAAGAAATTTGTCTCTTTATAACAATGTTGAATTGAGATTACTTGAATGAATCAAGAATTCCTTATGCATATCTATAATGTTATTGATATTCCAATTCAATGAATGTCATGAGTGATGGAATTAACACTCATCATTTTGAATCTCCCTCTATACAAATTTGAATAATTCCTTAGAGGGATGCCACCCATAGACTCAAGACAAAAACTTGAGCCTCAACTTTAATATTGGTTTCATTGATAAGTTTCTTAGAAGTTGATTTGATCAAAGAAACTATACTATCTTTGGTGACACAACTTGCTCTTGAGATCCTAGGGTTGCCTTGTGATGCTCCATCAAAATGAACCTTGAAACAACCAAGGGGAGGGGAACATTTTATCATATTTCCATGGGTTTTGGTTGACTTGATTCGCTATGCCCCATTAATAAGGGTTATCTTAAAATTTTAATAATTATAAAAAGAATATAATTACTAGTTGCTTAGGAAAAAAATTCATAGGACCACTAGTTTCTCAAAAAATCTAGAGTATTAAATTTGAGCAATATCTACTAGATTTTAAGATAATTAGTTGTATACTAGATAATTATAAGTTTGAAAAGTGCACTCATGAAGTCTCAAATCATCATCAATTACATAACTACATAATTGTTAATTGTTAATTACATCCACTGCTTTGTGTGTCTTCCAACTTTTATTAAAATCATTAAATCAATTAACAAGTTTTGATCAAGTTGCAAGAAAAAAGTTAGTAGACTTCAATACAATAGCTTAGTAAACTTTAGTGATATTCTTCAACACCATTGTGTCTTCTCTTTGCACCTATATAGGTATACATGAAACTTTATTGCAAATACTAGAGTTCTAAAGACCTTAAGTTCAAGGCCACATTCGAAGTTCAATACACACTATTTGGGTCAAAATTATAGATATGGGGATTAGGTTTGTAGATGCAGATTTGATTGAAGTTCACACAAATTTTTAGATTTCATATAGCATAATATTTTGATCATGTTTGTTTCAAATCTAATTTCAAATTCTAAGTATTAGTCCTTTGTTATAGGCAATTCAATCCCTCTATCTAACATTAATGCATAATTTTATTTTACTTATTTAATTTTTATTTTAAATTTGACAAGGTGTGCATTTTTAGGCCTAATACTTATAGCTAATTTCATTTATTTATTATTCCTTATTTGCATTTAACTATCCTAGATATTTATGTAGAGCATATTTTTTTCCTTTAACATAAATTGGTGAAACCATTTTATCTTAGATTACTTGGGGCTACATCTTAAGGGTTTATCCTTCAACATTGTTGTTTTAGATATAATATTTCTAATTAATTGTATATTTCATTTCACGATATAATTGGCATTGATTAGTGTTTAGATATACTCCTCACTTTATCATGGTTTGCAACCCTTATATCCTTGACCTTTGTCCATTCATATATCAAGGATCCTAATATTTTTTCATTGTTTATTACATCTTACCCATGGATCCTTAAGGGAATTGTCTCCTTTTCCCACATGGATGATGATTCATAATCTACAAAAGGATTGGTTCATAGTGTCCCTCATTTTTCATCTTTCAAAGAGATTGTTAGCATCTTGACATCCATTTTAGAGGACTTTTCTTTATTTATCTACGTGATTTGTGACGATTATACACTTTGTGTGACAAATGATGACATGGACTTAACCCTACCTTATCATGGGACATATAGAGAACATGGTTGATGTGATGTTGTTATACCTAATGGGGTGATCCCATAATAGTGTGCCCCACTTTTTGGCATAAGTGGGATGCTCAAAATCAACATTTTTTATTTTGTGTTAATCATAGAGAATAAATGGTCGAGAATTTAAGGATGATGAAAACTAACGAGCTATGGCATTTTCTATGTAGATTTAAGCTATATTTTTTAAATTTTTAAATAATAATTCTATCATTTATTTATTTATTTTAATTTTTTATTGAATGACATTATTCCATAACACATAAATTTCACTACAAATTAAAATTTCTATGATTTATTAGAATTATACTATTAACTCCACTTTCTAGTGCTTGAAGTTTTTTTTGTAATTTTTATTAAATATTTTATTAATTACTAATTTTTCAATTAGTACAAACAAAAATTTCAAACCTATATTATTCAATAACATATTTAGTTTATCATATATATCAAAATTAATTTTTTATTTTCATTGAAACAAGGAAATCTATATGGAGTGTAGTGCATTTTAAAAAAATCTAACAATTGTTGCAAGAATGGAAAGAATGAAGGCGTTGTCATTAATGTCAACTAGTCAATTGGTTATCTACTGATTGTTGTTGTCATTAGTGTCATGGATACATGTTATTGGATGTATATGTTGAGGATATTGAGAAAATTGTATTGAAGAAATATTGCAAGTGTTCAATGGTTGCTCTGGGTTTTGCTTTGGGATTTGCTCCTATGTTTGTGTGGTTCAAATATGTTGATCATGGTTGTTGGAAGCTGCTACATCTAGGTTTTTGGCTATTAATTCATTGTACAGTGTGAGTTATGTTCACCAGTTGTGAACTATGGTTTTTGGTGTTTTTGGTTGAGGTCCGAGAGAAATATTGTTGGTCCCAATTTCTCTTTGTTAAAGTCTTATGACTTGAAGTTCTAGAGTTGAGTTGTTTTGATTGTATTGAAGATAATTTTGGTATCTGGAAGGTTCGTTCTTAATTGTTCTATGTGTTTTACACTGGTTTGGCCGACCTTGTGTTGAACACTACCTTCAAAGTTGATGAAGTGTGTTGGATCTATTTGGGTCCCTATGAAGCGTGTATTTGGGTTACTCTCATTCTAATTCCACCCTAGGATGTTTTTGCGCCGACCTAATTTGAATTTGAATTCGGATGGATGACTTTCGATATGTTTCAAAGTTGAAGATGGTATAAATACAAGATGAGTTAGTGGTGAAATAGAGCATAGAAAGAGGAAAGAGAGATAAGTGAAAATAAATAGAGCAAATAGATGCTATATTAATGAAAATTAGTGAGTGTGTGTGATGCGAGTGTGGAAAATCAGTGCGAAACCTAAATGTTGAGTTTTCAGATGCAGTGAGAAGTGTACTCTATCATTCATGCATGTTTGCAAGTGGTTGAGAAAATTGTGGTGGATTTCTCTGTTGCATTGAGATTGTCTTTTCTCTATAACATATCTCTTCTATCTTCTTTGTATCTCTATGGCAGTGAGCTCTCTGGTTTGTTAGCATTGTTGCACAATGAGTCTTGATTCGAATAGTGAGTCCTTGTTTTGGTAGTGAGCCTTGTTTCTCAGGTAGTGAGCCTCTTAGTGTGAGTTAATCCTCACCATGGTTTTTCCCTTATTGGGTTTTCCACGTAAATCTGATGTTATTGTGTTTATGTGATGGTTTTCAGTTTCTACACTGGTATTTAATGTTTAATCATCTAAATAGTGTTAAGGATTAGTTTCGATGAATGAATTAAGGTTTAAATCTATGACAATTGATTCACCCCCCTTCTCAGTTGTGTTTTTCAACAACAATGTTTGTTATTTTTCTTAACATTTATTTATTAGAAGTCATTGTCTTTCATAATGGACCTACATTCATTATAATATTTCTTAAATATAATATTAAAAAAATATAATACATATTATAATTTTTGGAAAGCTAATACTAAGGGCTACATACTTACAAAGTGACATTTCCAATTTATTGCTTCATTTGATATCCCAAACGGTGAAGAAAAGCTTCTTTTTTGTTAACATTTTGATAGGTGGAAAGGAGACTCTATTAGGGGTTTAATTTAAGCCTAGGGGGTTTTATCCAAGGGGACTTGATCTAACCCCCTTCAATCAAATCCCCATAGATGGAACCCTTCTAGGATTAAATCATTATTAAAAAAAAAAAGTGATTTCAAGCAACAATTAGGATGTTCCACAACTGGAACATATTAACGTGTGATCAACTATTGAGTATATTCTTTCTACATCTCAAGATAGTTCCCCTGTTGTATCTATGGATTCTCCCACATGTATGATGTATCTTTTGTGTTTTATCATTCCTTGAGAAAATTAGTGATGCGTTTATGAATTTGGGATTACTTATAAGTGGAAGCATATAAAGGTATAGCCCAGGGTAAAAGAACAAACTTGTGTCACACTTTATAAAGGAATCAACCAACAACAAAAAGAATTGAACTTCAACCACATAAAAGTGGTCAAGTTATGTTTTGAATTTCAAAATGATGTAAACTAATGAAATGTAGAAATCTTGATGAATTTTATTCCTGTAATTTTTTAGATTTTTTAAAATTGTTTGATTATTTTTTTGTCAATTTAAGAGCATATTTTGGAATACTAAAAATTTCAAGAAAAAGTAACATTCACTTGACGTCAAGAAACAAACATAAAAAAACTTCATTTTCCTCTAATTTTTTTTCTCCAAATAGGCAACTTCAATATCTAGTGCATGGATTTTTTTTTTGAAATTTTGATGTATATTTTTCTCATAATAACATTTTAAAGTCAAACTTGCCAAAATTTGATAGTTTTCATTTGGCGTCAACTATTGTCTACTTTTTAAATCATTTTCAAAAAAAAAATTATACTTTTTTGAAGACGATTCTCTCCTCTAATGCACCATATATTTTTCAAATTTTTTAATACATGTTTTAATATTTTTTAAATTTCTAATCAACCTCTTTTTTAACTTTAACAACCTACTTGCATTATATATATATAGACAAAGAGCATAGAGGCCCATATTATATATATATATATAAAAGTTACAAAATAAATATATATATGTTTAGAGGGCTCTACAATAGCCAGAATAGAGAAATAGCCAAAAAAGATTGACTACATGAAAGGCTCATTGCTAGCTAGATTTGAACATTTGATCATTGCAAAAAATGCAGTCATAAAATAAAAATAGACTTTTAACTCAAAGCAATATCTATTCAATGAAACAAGGTAGCAAAAAAACTAACAATCCAACTGACTACTCCTCCATTTCCTCAATTGGATTGTATTCTCCATGACCTTCGATGTCAACACCATCTAGAACTAGAGGAGCAAGATTCAGATTTGGTAAGCTACAAAACTGAATAAGGTTGTTGTTGCTTATAGATGTACCATCTTCAACCAAAATTGGCTCCATATGATCATGCGAGAGGACCACGATGATAGCCCTCACCCTCTTTTCAACACAAACAAAAAGCTCATCATCCAACTCTATAGAGAAATGCTCCAAAACTTGATCAAGGTGATGTGTTGACAAAGAGGCCAGGGTTGTCTTGATAGCATGGAAAATTAGCATGAAAGCTCTACGGTGTAGGAGTTAGAGATGAGGGAAGAGTCATCCCACATAGTCTTGACCCCTCCACAAATCATAGTGATGAACTACCTTCAAAAGGGAATCATCTTGAAGAAAACTACTTTTCACTATTTTTTTAACAACCAGCGCCAAAGAAGGCATGGACTACAACAAGTCAAACAAGTTCGACACAAATATAGAAAGTAAATGGGAAGGAAAGAGACACCTCCGATACTGTGGATAGATAATTTTTTCCCCAACTCACTTGATGTTCTTATGAAACTTTTTGTAGAGATATTTAAAGACAACATCAAGTACCCTATTACCCACCGATTCAGAAAAAGGGTATTCCCAATCCATTACTGGAAGAAACACTATAAGGTGAAGGTGCAAACTTTGCAGCTAATTATTTAGTTAGATGCCATGTTGCTCAAAGGTTAAACAAGAGGCATTCAGCCAGGTGACAAATACACCATGCTTATGAAGAACCTACAAAACCAAAAAAGGATTAGGAAATGAAAAATTGCCCCAACAATCAAAGCATGGGACGATGGTAATGGGACATAATAATATTTGTAAAGATCACCATAATGGAGGTAATTAAACTCGTAAGATATGAAAAGATCAATATTTCCTTGACCTCCAAACCACAGTTAATAAGAATATTCTCTCTCTCTCTATGATGGCTGCAATTGAAGGATAAAGCTTAATGTTGGAGTCTTTAAAAATTTCAATATCTTTTCTTTCACAACCCAAATTGGCTAGTGAATCAACCAATTGATTTCCTTCTGGATAGATAGGAGAGATAATTATTGAGTCAAACAATGGGAATAAAGACTAACACCTTTGAAGAACATAATTTAGTTGCCAATTAGGAATAGATTGTTGTTTACAAGCGTTGATAATCAATAATGAATCACCTTCAATTTGAAGTTTTTTAATACCAATGGTTTGGGCCAAGTTCAAACCATATAAAAGAGCCTGAGCTTCAGCTATATCATTCGTGCCCCTAGATAACTAAACTGATTTAGCTGCAAGTAAGATGCCCTTGCATTCATGAATACACATACCTGCCCCTAAAACCCCAAGATTGCCATGAGAAGCCCCATCAAAATTGAGTTTGCAAAAACTATCTTGGGGAGGTAACCACTTTACACTAATCAAAATATTAAAAAATTACATATTTGGATTCACCACTCCAAGCTCTACAAAAGGGTATTTTTCTTTTTCTTTTTAAATCATTATGACTGAAGAAATACTTAGTTGAAGTTGAAAGTTTCAGAAAATTCTAAAAAAAGCCAAGTTGGCTGCCAACTAGGATGCCACATAGATAGTTTCCATAGAAAGGGTTTTGGTTGAAATGGTTTGAACTAAAACCCTTTCTATCAAAACCCCACACATAAAATGAGTCACATTTCAAAGTGACAAAGGAAAAAATTCATTTTTTTTGGTTTCGGGCAAAAGGGTTTTGGCCAAAACCCTATGTGCTACATATAGGCCACATGGTTTTGGGCAAAACAATTTTGACCAAAATTGTTTAGGTCAAATCTATTTCGCTCATAACTATTTAGTTGGCTAAAAGTGTGGCATAACTTTATACTTTTATCCCCCACTTTTTAAACAAGGGACAAAAAATATTATTAGGAGGTCAAATTTATTGACTTCTTCAAATTAAGGTTTATGTTCAAGGGCATAGGATTTTCATATGAAGGCCAAATATAGGCCATATGTCACTAGTGTTTGATGGAAATATACCCTTCAACTAGCTTGGTGATATCATCTTTAGTTGAAGGGTGCTTATATTATTAATTTTGTACTAAAATAAAATCTAAAAGAATGACCAAATTCATATTAGGCAATTGCAATAATACAACAAAGATTGTGGGCCATCATAATTTTCATTTTCATTTATTTCAAAGACTCAAACATATGACTATTAGAAAGTGAATAAAAGCAACATTTGAGAGTTATCTCTTCACGCGAAGGATATTTTTGTGTTAAATTTCACAAGAATATGTATATTTTTACACCTATTATTTGTTCATTGAGCTATAACAATTTATTTCCCTTATTCTTTATTGTATTTTTTTTGTATTTTCCATTTAAATATAAATCCTAGATAGGAAAAAATAAGTAGAAAATATTGTAACATTTAATTTTTTATATAAACCCTAAAACATTCTATAAAACAATAAAAACCTATTAGATCTTATTTATGATGTTGGTAATTCCTTGTGGGTTAAATGTCCAATGGTAAAATACTTGGATATGTTGTTATCCTAACAATATAGATAATTCATTAGTAATTTAGGGCTTAAATTTGAAGGTCAACCTTGCTTATCAAGCTATTTTTTGTTGAAAATTGAGGTGATTTAGTAGCTTAATACTTTGTAAAACTTTATGATTGTTGATCTAAATATGTATTCTTTGTGGGTGATTAATCTGATAATTCATTTTACCATTTGTAGAATGAAGATAGAAGGTTGTTGAAGAATTAGGCAGGATATTAGAAGATACACAACATATACCATGGAGAAACCCTTTCAGGAAAAAATCCACCAAGAATCAATGTATTATTTAATCTCAGAATAAGATTACAATAATTCCAATTCTTGCTTGAGATGCTTCTTTTTCCTTCAACAAATCTTCTTCACAACCTATAATAAAACTGATAATAACTCTCTTCAACTTGCTTGAGATAAATAGGCAATAATCAGCTTTGTAAACTCCAAAGAGTTACAATTACAAAGCTCAATCCCTATCTCACAAAAGGTACACCTATCTCTTGCAAGTAGAGTTATACCATGAAGAACAATGTCAAAACATGTTCTTCATCCATTTGGGCATCCCAAACTGAAGTCATAACTGAACCTTGACTTAGTAGATATCTTCAAAGCTTATCCTCAAAGTTGGCACCCAAGAATGGGCCCACTTAACTCAACCTTCTGAAATATCTTAGCATGCATAAGTGTTAACTCCAAGAAGCCAACTTGGGCACCCAAGGTGGGTCCAAGTCATTCTCTATTAACTAAAACATATCTCTCCACCATTCATGCAAGAATGGTCATCCCCTGTTAACTAAAATTAGTCACCTGTTATCTGCCATGCAAGTCAAGTCATTAGTCATGCATTCCAAGTTAACTAAAGTCAACTAGTAGTCAACTAAAACTAACTAAAGATAACTGAACCATAACTGAACTGAACTGAACTGATCTGAATTGAACTGAACTTCATGCATGGAAACATCAATACCTAACTTCTAGTATCTTTACATGCATTACAAAAGTGTTATCTTTTACTCCAAACAATTAACTTAACTCAAGGTGGGTTCCACCTTCCATTTGGGAACCCCATGTGCCCCTATTATTTAGGAACTCATATTGGACACCCTCACATGCTCCTAACATTTAAAATTAATTACAAATGTCAATTAACATGATTATTTCATTCAATATTAATCTCTTTCAAATCCTAGTGTTTGAGAACACTTTCCAAGGACTGAGGAGATACATGAAATAAATAATGTTTAGGATTGAAATTAAATGGCATCTTATTTCCAACATTCTCCCACTTGACATTATACATTGCAATTATTCTAAACAAGGAATAATAATTATAAATCAAGTACAGGACTCAAGGCCAATGACCTTCCTGCACCACGATAACTTATCTGTAGGAACTGGTTTCGTAAGATAATCTACAACATTAATCAAAGTGTCAACTTTCTCAATTAATACCTTCCCACTCTCAACCATTTCTCACAAAAAGTGATACTGAACGTCAACATGCTTAGTACGAGCATGATACATAAGATTTTTGGCTAAACAAATAACACTTTGACTATCACATTCAAGTCTAACTTGCTTGCAATTAAAAACAATACCTTTCCCAAGTCTCTGTAACCAAACTGCCTCTTTAGAGGCATGTGTAGCATCCATGTACTCTGCTTCTGTGGTGGACAAAGAAACCATGGGCTACCTCTTACTCATCCAACTAACCGTAGCTCCAAACAAAGTAAACACATAGCCACTTGTCAACCTCTGATTGTCCAAATCTCTTACTCAATTTGAATCAACAAAACTTTGTATTTCCAATGATCTATGCATAATATCAATGTCATTAAAACCATGATAAACCAAACAGTAATCATAAGTACCTCATAAATATCTAAACACCCTCTTAACATAAGTCCAATGTTCTTTACTAGGGTTAGACATAAACCTACTTAGAACTCCCACTGCTTGGGCTATATTTGGTCTCGTACACACCATTTCATACATTAAAGTACCAATTGCACTAGCATATGTAATTTCAAACATTTCCTCATAATCAAATTCAGATTTAGGACTCATGTCTAAACTTAACTTTGTGCCAACTGGTAAATGAATATTAATTGGTTTATTGTCCTACATGTTAAACCATTTCAAAATAGTATCAACATAATTGCTCTGAATTAAGCAAAGCTTTCTATTACCTCTATCTTTGTTGATCTCCATACCAAGGATATATTTTGCAGTCCCTAGATCTTTCATCTTAAACGTGCTCGAGAGTTGTGCTTTCAATTCTTTGATCATTACCTTGTTGTTACCAATAAACAACATGCCATCAACATATAAGATAATAATTATAATTTGATCATCAATAACTTTTATGTAAACAAAATGATCTTCCTCACTCCTAACATAACCAATTTTCAATGCAAAAGCATCAAACTTCTAGTACCACATTCTGGGTGACTGTTTCAATCCATATAAATATCTCTTTAACCTACAAACAAATTCTTCTATTCCTTTTACAACACAACCATCAAGTTGCTTCATATAAATCTCCTCCTCAAGATTCCCATGCAAAAAAGTAGTTTTCACATCCATTTGCTCTAGCTCAAAATCATAAGCAACAACAATAGATAAAAAGAATCTATTAGAAGTTAATTTAGCAATGGGAGAGAATATTTCATTAAAGTCAACTCCCTCTCTCTGGGAGTAGCCCTTGGCTACTAATCTAGTCTTGTACCTTTCGAGATTACCATTTGCTCCAATTTTCTTTTTAAAGATCCATTTACAACCAATGGCCTTTCTTTCTTTGGAAAAACTCTCAAGATCCCATGTGTCACAAGTATCCAGGGATTCCATTTC
>VDFB02047230.1:639739652-639785261 GCA_007258455.2 Sequoia sempervirens | reverse complement strand
GAAAGTAATTTAATTTTTGGGCTATGAATTAAATAAAGTTGTAAGTTGCAATTTTGGGCTTGTGGATTAATATAAGATCCATGCCAACTTTTTGTGTGTTTTAGTTTTTGGCACCTAGGCTAGGTATAAGTGTGCAATTCAAAAAAATGTAAAGGGTTGGAAACTTTGGTTAAGACCTTGTCAATGAGAAAACTAGATAGAGTAGCAAGTTAATAAATTTTTATATTCATTGTAGATCTAAGTTTTCCAAACTTATGTTGTAACACCCATTTTTGAAATTCAATGAGAAGGATGGAATTCCATATATTTTTGCATGAAAAATCTATTGTCAATGTTTGATTTTGAGAGGTAACATGTGCAATATAATAGTTGTACATATTTCCTTTCATTTTAGTTGTAATCCATAAATGACTGCATTACTTTTTGTTAATGATTACTTTTTATACTAATCAATAAAAGTTAGTTTATATTTCTTCTCAACGAATAGATTAATTGGTGATATTACAAAATAGATCCATTTTTATTTTATTTTCTCTAACCCTAGCCTTTTTCCTTTTTGAAATAGATAAAGAAAAATACATTTTAGAAAAATAAAATCTAAATCCATTGGCTAGGAGCTTGCATTGAACAATTGAATTCTAATACCCAACACATAATAAAGTCAGTTAATTTCCAAATATGAATGCTAAAGTGTGATTTTTATGAATTTGGTATTTTATCATAATAAATATATTTGCATACAATTTGATCTATGTTCTATATTTCTAACCATGAGACTTTGAGTTAACTTTGGTAACTTTTCAAGATCTTACCAAAGGTCAATATTAAATGGGGGCAACTACTAACGCAATGATCAGGGCCACACCACCCAAAACCCACAGAAAACACAACACCAGATACCAACACAAAATATGTGAGACATAAAAATAACTCACTTTCAATTATTTTCAGAAAATGAAATTACAGATTAAAAGCTTACATGCTATAGCCTCATGGGCCTGATTCATTACAACAAAATCAACTTTGAAAAGAAAATATACTATTTGGAGCCACAATCTGCACTATAAGGGCTACCTTCTACAACCTCCACTTAACCCCTTTTATTTCCCCTAATAACCGCCCTAGAATGCTCTAGAAAGTTCAAATTTCCCCTTTTTGTTTTGGTGCCAAAAGTCCCACCGTTTGATTTTTGGCCTAGGAAGAAATTTTTTAGTGAAATTCACTTTTTAGAGTACCAACTTCGTGGGCCCTTAACTTTTGTTCTAGGTGTCTGATTTGCTATTATTGCATATCGTTGGAAAGCTCTCGACAAGCTCTACAACGCTTAAACCAATTGTAGGTCAGTTCTGCCACTTTCTAAGCTATTTCGGGGCCTCTAAAGTTTTATATATGAATTTGAAGCTACATTGGAGAAATTTCTTGGGACGAAAACTTTAATTCCTCCCAAATTGTGCAGGGTATTGAGGTGATTCTTTCGTGACCGAAAATGTTTTTCAGCTCTGCTCCTTGGGGTAAATTTTCATGTCCATACGAGCCCATTAAGGCCGACTTACTAAAAAAAGTAAGTGCCTGTTTTTCACTATTTTTTACGCCTGGAAGCCTTATACCCCCTAAGTGCCATCATAGGACTCAAAACAACTAAAGAAAATAAAGAAAACAATTTTTTTGGGTGATTCAAGATTTCCCTGCACCGTTGGATGCTCCTACATCATGCAAGATCATCCTTCCCTTTGCCAATTTAACATAGACTCAATTTGTAAATCAGTCCAAAATCAAGTCTCAATACACCAAGATTGCAACTAATAACAAAATCCTTTCTTTTACTTAAAACAATCACATAACTACATCAAAATTGCAAATTTATTATTTACAATTGACTTTCATTGGACTCTTCTTATCTCTGTTCACACACAACCTTCATCGTCTCCCCTGTATTTTCAATCAGTCTCCTCTATAGTTTTCAATCTACCTACTAAGTGGCACACCCCTTTTACATCTCTACACAGATTTCATTTAATACAATGTAGATTTTCTATTTCTCGATTGCCAATCTATTTAGCTGGACCTATATCCCAATTATTGCTTGTAAGAATTACTTATTCCTTCATTGAGACACATCCTCATCTACAACATAATTGAACTATAACCCATGTTGTTCATTTATTAACCATTTAAAAAAAAGCCTCATCATCTAAAATGCTTATGGACTTCTCTTTTTATGATTCTACAATTTGAATCAATCTACTACCCATATTTACATAGTCCCTCTCATCAATGCACAGTACCCCCTTTAGTTTTCAATGCATCCTATTTTTTTCTTTACCTAATGTATTATTTTGTCTGTGCCTACCTTCCTCTCTCCTGGAACGAGCTCTCTCACAAGCAAGATGCCTTTTTTTTCCCCATGTATGGCATTGTTTCTCTTGTTTTTAAATCTGCTACTAGCTCTTGCATAGCCCCCTCACCATTGAATTATTATAAATTTTTAATGTGTCTTATTCTTCTTACTACACTCTCCTCTGCTTTGGTGATAATCTTTCCATTTGAAATTAACTTGCAACCATTTGTTTTCCCTACGGTGTCTCTTCCATTACCCACGTAGTCCTCCATCATTGAATTTTTTTAATTTTTAAATGAATGTCATCATATGTATGCTACACACCCTTTAGTCTTTCCAATTCCTTAATGACTTTACATATTACAAGATATTTTACCAACATTTTGCAATGAAATGGTGAAATCATGGGAATAGAATAACTTATCTTGTATTTTAAACTATTTTAAATTATTCATCCTTGGGTGCAAGTTCATGAAATCAATGGAAAATTCCATCAGCATAGAAACCCATTACTTGGTGGCATGGTGACAATGATGGAATTGTGCAAATTCTTCTTTAATGATTATTTGAGCTCTTTAAGACTTGCCAGTGCTAGCATATTTAAAGTGCTTTGGATATTTTATCATTGAATGTCTTTGCCGCTTCTGGATTCACATCCACATTTTCCTACAACAGAGAATCAAAACAAAACAAAACTGAAAATTAAATTACATTTTTTTTTGGTTGATGAGGATAGTTCATTGACCCAAAATGCTCCTGCATCAGACACGTCAGGTAGAAAGATTGTAAGCATGGGCTTACAATGGTGGAGTTGAGCGATGGAATCACTCTTTGAGATTGTAAACAATCTGCAGTGAACTCCATCAATTTATCAAGTGCCCCAAAACTATTTCTTTTGCTTCTTCCAACACTTCTCTGAAACACACACCACCTTCCTCTAACAACATTGCACCATTTTCCTTCCCCCCTTTGTGGACTCGTGTCCAAAGCCTGACCTCCTCCACCAAATGCTTTCCACACTTATCTCCTCTTTTGTGGGTTCAAACCCACCTCTAACCGTCCACCTCCACCAATATCCTGCAACAAAAAAACTCTACACACAACCACACAACATCTACTATAGGCTCTTGTCCTCTATCCAATTCATCTTTCACTACCACATTAGAAAACAGGATAACATCACAAAAATGATTTACCTTATCTTCATTCACACCTGCAACATTCACTTCCTTGTCATCTGCAACTTCTCATTCTTCTCTCTTCACTGTGATAACGAGCTTCATCCTCCATCCACAAAAAAAATTGATTCTCCTTTGCTATCTATTGCTACCTCTTCACTTCTCACCTTAGTATTTTCTTATTCTCTCTTCATGCCTTCCTCGTGGCATGTCTCGACTACTATTTCTTTTTCTGCATCAATAGGGTTTTCTCTCTCATCTTTCTTTATCCAACTCAGGCTGTAATACTCTTTTTTGTTGTACTCTTTCTTCGTCTCACTCCTCTTCACCACTTTGCTCTCACTCTTTCCAACACTCTTTTCCACTTTTCCTCGAACCATCTTTCCCACAACTTCAATCATTTCATCCTCCACATTCTCCCAATACTGCTCCCAAAATGGTATTTGCATGGGTTTCCTCACAACCCAAACCATCTTTGTCTGATGCAAACTTCCACAACTCACATTCTTCACGGCCTTCAGATCTCAGTTGCTCACGGCTTCTCTACTTGCAATAACCCTCTCGAGCTCTTCACAACCACTTCACACACTTTTCTCTAAGTGTGAACTGCCTCCCTATCGGCGATCTATTTACACAACACCCACAGGTCCTAGTGGATCCCTCCACTCTCAGGACTACCCGCTTTGACACCAATTGATGCAAGAGCATCCTTCCCTCTACCAATATAACATTGACTCAATTTCCAAATCAATCCAGATTCAAGTTTCAATACACCAAGATTGCAACTAATAACAAAATCCTTTCTTTTACTTAAAACAATCACATAACTACATCAAAATTGCAAATTTATTATTTACAATTGACTTTCATTGGACTCTTCTTCTTATCTTTGTTCACACACAACCTCCATCGTCTCCCCTGTATTTTGCATTGGTTTCCTTTGTAATTTTCAATCTGCCTACTAAGTGGCACACCCCTTTTACATCTTTGCACACATTTCTTTTAATACAATGCAACTTTTCTATTGCTTGATTGCCAATCTATTTGGTTGAACCTATGTCATAATTCTTGCATGTAAGAATTACTTATTCCTTCATTGAGGCACAACCTCATCTACAACATAATTAAATTACAACCCACGTTGTTCATTTATTAACCATTTAAAAAAAAGCCTCACTACCTGAAAGGTTGATGCACTTCACTTTTTATGATTCTACAATTTGTATCAATTTGTTGCCCATATTTATGCAATCCCTCTCATCACTACACAGTGCCCCCTTTAGTTTTCAACATAGATTGTTTTTTTGCTTTACCTAATGTCTTATTTTTTATGCGCCTACCTTACTCTCTCCTAGCATGAGCTCTCTTCCAAGCGAGGTGCTTCTTTTTTTCCCCTTGTATGGCACCTTTTCTCTTGTTTTTAAATGTGCTACTAGCTCTTGCGCAGCCCCCTCACAATTGAATTATTACAGTTTTTTAATGAATGTATTCCTCTTCTTACTACACTCTCCTCCTCTTTGGTGATAATCTTTCCATTTGAAATTAACTTGCAACCTTTTGTTTCCCCTATGGTGTCCCTTCCACTTCCCACGTAGTCCTCCATCATTGAATTTTTGCAAATTTTAAATGAATTTTTGCACACCCTTTAGTCTTTCTTCCTTGGCGTTTTGTCTTTCCAATTCCTCAACTTTACATATTACAAGATATTTTTCCAACATTTTGCAATAAAATGGTGAAATCATGGGAAAAGAATAAATTATCTTGTATTTTAAACTATTTTAAATTATTCATCCTTGGGTGCAAGTTCATGAAATCAAAGGAAAATTCCATCATCATAGAACCCATTACTTGGTGACATGGTGGTCCAATGATGGAATCATGCAAATTTTATTTGAGCTCTTCAAGACTTGTTAGTGCCAGTTCCAACATATTTAAAGTGTTTTGGATATTTTCTCATTGAATGCCTTTGTTGCTTCTGAAGTCACATCCACATTTTCTTGCAACGAAGAACTAAAGAAAAACAAAACTGAAAATTAAAGTGCATTATTTTTGGTTGATGTGGATAGTTCATTGACCCAGGATGCTCATGCATCAACTACATAGATCACTTAGTTTTTATTAGATTTCCATAACTTGGCAATATAGACCTTGGATTATTTTGATTTCTTCCACAAATTAGTTTCTTTTTAGGAGAGGTACGATCATCTTATGACTTTACCTACATGTTAGTGAGGATTGACAAATCCTCGATCAACAAGACACACTATCAAAAATTATATAGGATAATAGTGAAATATATATTTTATCTATAATATAATTAAAAAAAGGATATGTTTTGAAAATTTGAAAAGCAACTTTGAATGATAACTATCACAAAAATGTTGGAAATAGGATGTCATTTAATTGCAATCCTAAACATTATTTATTTCATATATCTCCTAAGTCCTTGGAAAGTGTTCTCAAACACTAGGATTTGAAAGAGATTAATATTGAATGAAATAATCTTGTTAATTGACATTTGTAATTAATTCTAAATGTTAAGAGCATGAGGGCATCCAATATGAGTTCCTAAATAATAGGGGCACATGGGGCACCCACATGGAAGGTGGAACCCACCTTGAGTTAAGTTAACTGTTTGGAGTAAAATATAACACTTATGTAATGCATGTAAAAATCCTAGAAGTTAGGGATTGATGTTTACATGCATGAAGTTTAGTTCAGTTCAGTTATGGTTCAGTTATCTTTAGTTAGTTTTAGTTGAATGCTAGTTGAAATCAGTTAACTTGGAATGCATGACTAATGACTTGAGTTGCATGATAGATAATAGGTGACTACTTTTAGTTAATAGGCGACGACCATTCTTGCATGAATGGTGGAGATATATGTTTCAGTTAACAAAGAATGACTTAGACCCACTTTGGGCGCCCAAATTAGCTTCTTGGAGTTAACACTTTTGCATGCTAATATATTTTAGAAGGCTAAGTTAAGTGGGCCCATTCTTGGGTGCCAACTTTCAGGATAAGCTTTGAAGATATCTACAAAATCAAGGTTTGATTATGACTTCAATTTGGGACACCCAAATGGATTAAGCACATGTTTTGACATTGTTCTTCATGGTAGAACTCTACTTGCAAGAGATAGGAATACATTTTCTAAGATAGGGATTGAGCTTTGTAATTGTAACTCTTTGGAGTTTACAAAATTAATTATTTCCTATTTATCTCAAGAAAGTTGAAGAGAGTTATTATCAGTTTTATTGCAGGTTGTGAAGAAGATTTGTTGAAGGAAAAAGAAGCATCTCAAGCAAGGATTGGAATTATTGTAATCTTATTATGAGATTAAATAATACATTGATTCTTGGTGGAGTTTTTTCCTGAACGGGTTTCTCCACGATATATGTTGTGTATCTTCTAATATCCTATCTAATTCTTCTACAACCTTCTGTCTTCATTCTACAAATGGTAAAATGAATTAATCAAATCAATCACCCACAAAGAATCTGTAAAAAAGAATACATATTTAGATTAGTAATCATAAATTTTTAAAAAGTATTAAGCTACTAAATCACCTTAATTTTCAATATTTGCTATCAAAGTTGAGGTTGGGTAGAGTATTGGGACGCCTTTCTCTAAAACATTGAAGGATTTTTGGCTTAGTGGGAGATTTTATTACTTTTTTTATTGTTGATTTTTGAAAATAAGTTTGTTACAATGAATTCTCGTTTAGGTATTGAAAGGTTCAACGGATCTAACTATGAAATGTGGAAACTAAAAATGGAATATCTTCTTGAAGAAAGAGACCAGTGGTTAGTTGTTAATAATCATACAAAGATACCTACAACTATGCTAGATGAGGATTGGGCTAAGCTTGATGAGAAGGCAAGAGGAACCATAAGATTATGTCTTATTGATGTTGTTCTCTTGAATGTTTTAGATGAAAATACTGCATATAAACTATGGAAGAGAATAGGTGATATCTATCAAACCAAAAGCCTTACTAATAAGTTGTATCTGAAAAAGAAGTATTCTTTAAAAATGAAAGATGGTGATTCTATTGCACATCATTTAAATGCTTTTAATTTGATTCTCATTCAATTAGCATCTGTAGATGTAAAGCTAGAAGATGAAGATAAATGCATTTTGTTACTTTGTTCTTTACCATAGTCTTGGGAAAATCTAATTGTTGCTATTAGTGGTAGTGGTGCAGATCCAAAGATGGAAAATATAATTCCTACTTTCCTATTAGAGGAGATGAGAAGGAATTCTAAAACTAGCTCCCAAGATGCCTTGTTTGTAAGAGGTAGGCCTAAAGAGAAGGAATCTAAGGTAGACAAGAAAGGAAAGGGTAAGTCCAAAGGACGATCTAAAACCCCTAGTAAGAGTAAGGTAAAGTGTTGGAATTGTGGAAAACCTGGACATATAAAGAAGGATTGTAAGAGCAAGAAAAAGAGTTTTGATGCTTCTACAGAGAAATCCACCAATGACAGTAATGATGCATTAGTCATTTCTTCTAATAATGTTGTTGATAACTCTTGGCTTATTTATTCAAGTTGCTCCTATCATATGACTCCTAACAAGGAGTGGTTCACTAAGTATATTGCATATGATGGAGGGCATGTCTTCTTTAGAGACAACTACACAACAAAGTTTGTTGGAAAAGGAGAGGTAAAGTTGTGTTTCAGTGATGGTACGGTTAAGACCCTTAATGATGTTTTACATATTCCAGGACTTGCTAGAAATCTACTTTATGTCTCTAAATTCAATGATTCTAGAATGCATGTGAAATTTGACAAAGGTGGTTGCACATTGGTGAAAGGGAATATGGTGGTTGCTAAAGGATCTTGGATTGGGACTTTGTTTAAGCCGAATACCTCCAATGTAAATAATTTAGCCAATGTAACTGAAGCTGAAAATACATGTATGTTGGGGCACCATAGATTAGGCCACATAGGTGAAAAAGGCATTAGGACCATTCTTAATAAGAATTTGGTTGACGGTATTCCTAATTATAATATTGGAAAAAATGACCTTTATGAGCACTATGTGTTTGGAAAGCAATCAAGATCTAAATTTGCTAGTGGAACAAATAAAGCTAAAAGATTATTAGAGATTATTCATTCATATGTAATGGGCCTTATGGATATTGACTCTATTGGAAAATCTAGATACTATGTCAAATTTATTGATGATGTCTTAAGATACACTTGGATCTATTTTATGCATAACAAATCTGATGTGTTTAATAAGTTTAAGGAATTTAAAGCTTTGGTTGAGAAACAATCAGATCATAAAATAAAAGTGTTGAGATTAGATAATGATGGAGAATATTGTTGTAGGGAATTTGATGATTATTGTAAGCATGTAGGAATTGTGAGACAGAAAACTACTCCATATACACCTCAACAAAATGGAGTTGCAGAAAGGATGAACTGAACCTTAATGGAAAGAGCTAGTAGTATGTTAAGTAGTGCTAAGTTAGATCGGTCCCTTTGGGTTGAGGTTGTGTGTACTTCTTGTTATTTAATTAATAGATCCCCTAGTTCATCTATTGAAGATAAAACTCCTTATGAAATGTGGTTAGGTAGGAAGCCTAGTGTTGCACATTTAAGGATCTTTGGTTGTGAGGCTTTTGTTCATGTGCCTCAAGAAAAGTGATCTAAATTGGATCCTAAAGCATAGAAATGCATATTCATAGGTTATGGTGAAAATGTAAAAGGTTACAAGCTTTGGAATCCACTAACTCAAAAAATTACTTTATCTAGAGATGTGATTTTCAGGGAAATTAGAGCTTATTCAGGAGAAGAACAACCAAAGGAGAAGGATACTTCTCAAACATTGCATTTTGAGATAAATAATGAGAAGCAAGAAGATGCACATGTTGAAGAAAAATTGTATGGATTAGATGAGGAGAGTTCACAAAGTTCTTCTGAGATAGATGCTCAAGATGAGCATATTGAGGAACAAGTAGAAACCCCTTTAAGAAGATCCACAAGATAACAAAATCCCATTGATAGGTATAGCCCACCTAATTTTTGTTGTATTTTTTCTTTAATGAGTACTAATGATGAACCCAATTCTTACAAGGAAGCTTTGTATTCAGATGAACACAAGCTTTGGTCACAAGCTACGCATGAGGAAATGGAATCCCTGGATACTTGTGACACATGGGATCTTGAGAGTTTTTCCAAAGAAAGAAAGGCCATTGGTTGTAAATGGATCTTTAAAAAGAAAATTGGAGCAAATGGTAATCTCGAAAGGTACAAGACTAGATTAGTAGCCAAGGGCTACTCCCAGAGAGAGGGAGTTGACTTTAATGAAATATTCTCTCCCATTGCTAAATTAACTTCTAATAGATTCTTTTTATCTATTGTTGTTGCTTATGATTTTGAGCTAGAGCAAATGGATGTGAAAACTACTTTTTTGCATGGGAATCTTGAGGAGGAGATTTATATGAAGCAACTTGATGGTTGTGTTGTAAAAGGAATAGAAGAATTTGTTTGTAGGTTAAAGAGATATTTATATGGATTGAAACAGTCACCCAGAATGTGGTACTAGAAGTTTGATGCTTTTGCATTGAAAATTGGTTATGTTAGGAGTGAGGAAGATCATTTTGTTTACATAAAAGTTATTGATGATCAAATTATAATTATTATCTTATATGTTGATGGCATGTTGTTTATTGGTAACAACAAGGTAATGATCAAAGAATTGAAAGCACAACTCTCGAGCACGTTTAAGATGAAAGATCTAGGGACTGCAAAATATATCCTTGGTATGGAGATCAACAAAGATAGAGGTAATAGAAAGCTTTGCTTAATTCAGAGCAATTATGTTGATACTATTTTGAAATGGTTTAACATGTAGGACAATAAACCAATTAATATTCATTTACCAGTTGGCACAAAGTTAAGTTTAGACATGAGTCCTAAATCTGAATTTGATTATGAGGAAATGTTTGAAATTACATATGCTAGTGCAATTGGTACTTTAATGTATGAAATGGTGTGTACGAGACCAAATATAGCCCAAGCAGTGGGAGTTCTAAGTAGGTTTATGTCTAACCCTAGTAAAGAACATTGGACTTATGTTAAGAGGGTGTTTAGATATTTATGAGGTACTTATGATTACTGTTTGGTTTATCATGGTTTTAATGACATTGATATTATGCATAGATCATTGGAAATACAAAGTTTTGTTGATTCAAATTGAGTAAGAGATTTGGACAATCAGAGGTTGACAAGTGGCTATGTGTTTACTTTGTTTGGAGCTACGGTTAGTTGGATGAGTAAGAGGTAGCCCATGGTTTCTTTGTCCACCACAGAAGCAGAGTACATGGATGCTACACATGCCTCTAAAGAGGCAGTTTGGTTACAGAGACTTGGGAAAGGTATTGTTTTTAATTGCAAGCAAGTTAGACTTGAATGTGATAGTCAAAGTGTTATTTGTTTAGCCAAAAATCTTATGTATCATGCTCGTACTAAGCATGTTGACGTTCAGTATCACTTTTTGTGAGAAATGGTTGAGAGTGGGAAGGTATTAATTGAGAAAGTTGACACTTTGATTAATGTTGTAGATTATCTTACGAAACCAGTTCCTACAGATAAGTTATCGTGGTGCAGGAAGGTCATTGGCCTTGAGTCCTGTACTTGATTTATAATTATTATTCCTTGTTTAGAATAATTGCAATGTATAATGTCAAGTGGGAGAATGTTGGAAATAAGATGCCATTTAATTTCAATCCTAAACATTATTTATTTCATGTATCTCCTCAGTCCTTGGAAAGTGTTCTCAAACACTAGGATTTGAAAGAGATTAATATTGAATGAAATAATCATGTTAATTGACATTTGTAATTAATTTTAAATGTTAGGAGCATGTGAGGGTGTCCAATATGAGTTCCTAAATAATAGGGGCACATGGGGTTCCCAAATGGAAGGTGGAACCCACCTTGAGTTAAGTTAATTGTTTGGAGTAAAAGATAACACTTTTGTAATGCATGTAAAGATACTAGAAGTTAGGTATTGATGTTTCCATGCATGAAGTTCAGTTCAATTCAGATCAGTTCAGTTCAGTTCAGTTATGGTTCAGTTATCTTTAGTTAGTTTTAGTTGACTACTAGTTGACTTTAGTTAACTTGGAATGCATGACTAATGACTTGACTTGCATGGCAGATAACAGGTGACTAATTTTAGTTAACAGGGGATGACCATTCTTGCATGAATGGTGGAGAGATATGTTTTAGTTAATAGAGAATGACTTGGACCCACCTTGGGTGCCCAAGTTGGCTTCTTGGAGTTAACACTTATGCATGCTAAGATATTTCAGAAGGTTGAGTTAAGTGGGCCCATTCTTGGGTGCCAACTTTGAGGATAAGCTTTGAAGATATCTACTAAGTCAAGGTTCAGTTATGACTTCAGTTTGGGATGCCCAAATGGATGAAGAACATGTTTTGACATTGTTCTTCATGGTATAACTCTACTTGCAAGAGATAGGTGTACCTTTTGTGAGATAGGGATTGAGCTTTGTAATTGTAACTCTTTGGAGTTTACAAAGCTGATTATTGCCTATTTATCTCAAGCAAGTTGAAGAGAGTTATTATCAGTTTTATTATAGGTTGTGAAGAAGATTTGTTGAAGGAAAAAGAAGCATCTCAAGCAAGAATTGGAATTATTGTAATCTTATTCTGAGATTAAATAATACATTGATTCTTGGTGGATTTTTTCCTGAAAGGGTTTCTCCATGGTATATGTTGTGTATCTTCTAATATCCTGCCTAATTCTTCAACAACCTTCTATCTTCATTCTACAAATGGTAAAATGAATTATCAGATTAATCACCCACAAAGAATACATATTTAGATCAACAATCATAAAGTTTTACAAAGTATTAAGCTACTAAATCACCTCAATTTTCAACAAAAAATAGCTTGATAAGCAAGGTTGACCTTCAAATTTAAGCCCTAAATTACTAATGAATTATCTATATTGTTAGGATAACAACATATCCAAGTATTTTACCATTGGACATTTAACCCACAAGGAATTACCAACATCATAAATAAGATCTAATAGGTTTTTATTGTTTTATAGAATGTTTTAGGGTTTATATAAAAAATTAAATGTTACAATATTTTCTACTTATTTTTTCCTATCTAGGATTTATATTTAAATGGAAAATACAAAAAAAATACAATAAAGAATAAGGGAAATAAATTGTTATAGCTCAATGAACAAATAATAGGTGTAAAAATATACATATTCTTGTGAAATTTAACACAAAAATATCCTTCGCGTGAAGAGATAACTCTCAAATGTTGCTTTTATTCACTTTCTAATAGTCATATGTTTGAGTCTTTGAAATAAATGAAAATGAAAATTATGATGGCCCACAATCTTTGTTGTATTATTGCAATTGCCTAATATGAATTTGGTCATTCTTTTAGATTTTATTTTAGTACAAAATTAATAATATAAGCACCCTTCAACTAAAGATGATATCACCAAGCTAGTTGAAGGGTATATTTCCATCAAACACTAGTGACATATGGCCTATATTTGGCCTTCATATGAAAATCCTATGCCCTTGAACATAAACCTTAATTTGAAGAAGTCAATAAATTTGACCTCCTAATAATATTTTTTGTCCCTTGTTTAAAAAGTGGGGGATAAAAGTATAAAGTTATGCCACACTTTTAGCCAACTAAATAGTTATGAGCGAAATAGATTTGACCTAAACAATTTTGGTCAAAATTGTTTTGCCCAAAACCATGTGGCCTATATGTAGCACATAGGGTTTTGGCCAAAACCCTTTTGCCCGAAACCAAAAAAAATGAATTTTTTCCTTTGTCACTTTGAAATGTGACTCATTTTATGTGTGGGGTTTTGATAGAAAGGGTTTTAGTTCAAACCATTTCAACCAAAACCCTTTCTATGGAAACTATCTATGTGGCATCCTAGTTGGCAGCCAACTTGGCTTTTTTTAGAATTTTCTGAAACTTTCAACTTCAACTAAGTATTTCTTCAGTCATAATGATTTAAAAAGAAAAAGAAAAATACCCTTTTGTAGAGCTTGGAGTGGTGAATCCAAATATGTAATTTTTTAATATTTTGATTAGTGTAAAGTGGTTACCTCCCCAAGATAGTTTTTGCAAACTCAATTTTGATGGGGCTTCTCATGGCAATCTTGGGGTTTTAGGGGCAGGTATGTGTATTCATGAATGCAAGGGCATCTTACTTGCAGCTAAATCAGTTTAGTTATCTAGGGGCACGAATGATATAGCTGAAGCTCAGGCTCTTTTATATGGTTTGAACTTGGCCCAAACCATTGGTATTAAAAAACTTCAAATTGAAGGTGATTCATTATTGATTATCAACGCTTGTAAACAACAATCTATTCCTAATTGGCAACTAAATTATGTTCTTCAAAGGTGTTAGTCTTTATTCCCATTGTTTGACTCAATAATTATCTCTCCTATCTATCCAGAAGGAAATCAATTGGTTGATTCACTAGCCAATTTGGGTTGTGAAAGAAAAGATATTGAAATTTTTAAAGACTCCAACATTAAGCTTTATCCTTCAATTGCAGCCATCATAGAGAGAGAGAGAATATTCTTATTAACTGTGGTTTGGAGGTCAAGGAAATATTGATCTTTTCATATCTTACGAGTTTAATTACCTCCATTATGGTGATCTTTACAAATATTATTATGTCCCATTACCATCGTCCCATGCTTTGATTGTTGGGGCAATTTTTCATTTCCTAATCCTTTTTTGGTTTTGTAGGTTCTTCATAAGCATGGTGTATTTGTCACCTGGCTGAATGCCTCTTGTTTAACCTTTGAGCAACATGGCATCTAACTAAATAATTAGCTGCAAAGTTTGCACCTTCACCTTATAGTGTTTCTTCCAGTAATGGATTGGGAATACCCTTTTTCTGAATCGGTGGGTAATAGGGTACTTGATGTTGTCTTTAAATATCTCTACAAAAAGTTTCATAAGAACATCAAGTGAGTTGGGGAAAAAATTATCTATCCACAGTATCGGAGGTGTCTCTTTCCTTCCCATTTACTTTCTATATTTGTGTCGAACTTGTTTGACTTGTTGTAGTCCATGCCTTCTTTGGCGCTGGTTGTTAAAAAAATAGTGAAAAGTAGTTTTCTTCAAGATGATTCCCTTTTGAAGGTAGTTCATCACTATGATTTGTGGAGGGGTCAAGACTATGTGGGATGACTCTTCCCTCATCTCTAACTCCTACACCGTAGAGCTTTCATGCTAATTTTCCATGCTATCAAGACAACCCTGGCCTCTTTGTCAACACATCACCTTGATCAAGTTTTGGAGCATTTCTCTATAGAGTTGGATGATGAGCTTTTTGTTTGTGTTGAAAAGAGGGTGAGGGCTATCATCGTGGTCCTCTCGCATGATCATATGGAGCCAATTTTGGTTGAAGATGGTACATCTATAAGCAACAACAACCTTATTCAGTTTTGTAGCTTACCAAATCTGAATCTTGCTCCTCTAGTTCTAGATGGTGTTGACATCGAAGGTCATGGAGAATACAATCCAATTGAGGAAATGGAGGAGTAGTCAGTTGGATTGTTAGTTTTTTTGCTACCTTGTTTCATTGAATAGATATTGCTTTGAGTTAAAAGTCTATTTTTATTTTATGACTGCATTTTTTGCAATGATCAAATGTTCAAATCTAGCTAGCAATGAGCCTTTCATGTAGTCAATCTTTTTTGGCTATTTCTCTATTCTGGCTATTGTAGAGCCCTCTAAACATATATATATTTATTTTGTAACTTTTATATATATATATATAATATGGGCCTCTATGCTCTTTGTCTATATATATATAATGCAAGTAGGTTGTTAAAGTTAAAAAAGAGGTTGATTAGAAATTTAAAAAATATTAAAACATGTATTAAAAAATTTGAAAAATATATGGTGCATTAGAGGAGAGAATCGTCTTCAAAAAAGTATAATTTTTTTTTTGAAAATGATTTAAAAAGTAGACAATAGTTGACGCCAAATGAAAACTATCAAATTTTGGCAAGTTTGACTTTAAAATGTTATTATGAGAAAAATATACATCAAAATTTCAAAAAAAAATCCATACTAGATATTGAAGTTGCCTATTTGGAGAAAAAAAATTAGAGGAAAATGAAGTTTTTTTATGTTTGTTTCTTGACGTCAAGTGAATGTTACTTTTTCTTGAAATTTTTAGTATTCCAAAATATGCTCTTAAATTGACAAAAAAATAATCAAACAATTTTAAAAAATCTAAAAAATTACAGGAATAAAATTCATCAAGATTTCTACATTTCATTAGTTTACATCATTTTGAAATTCAAAACATAACTTGACCACTTTTATGTGGTTGAAGTTCAATTCTTTTTGTTGTTGGTTGATTCCTTTATAAAGTGTGACACAAGTTTGTTCTTTTACCCTGGGCTATACCTTTATATGCTTCCACTTATAAGTAATCCCAAATTCATAAACGCATCACTAATTTTCTCAAGGAATGATAAAACACAAAAGATACATCATACATGTGGGAGAATCCATAGATACAACAGGGGAACTATCTTGAGATGTAGAAAGAATATACTCAATAGTTGATCACACGTTAATATGTTCCAGTTGTGGAACATCCTAATTGTTGCTTGAAATCACTTTTTTTTTTTAATAATGATTTAATCCTAGAAGGGTTCCATCTATGGGGATTTGATTGAAGGGGGTTAGATCAAGTCCCCTTGGATAAAACCCCCTAGGCTTAAATTAAACCCCTAATAGAGTCTCCTTTCCACCTATCAAAATGTTAACAAAAAAGAAGCTTTTCTTCACCGTTTGGGATATCAAATGAAGCAATAAATTGGAAATGTCACTTTGTAAGTATGTAGCCCTTAGTATTAGCTTTCCAAAAATTATAATATGTATTATATTTTTTTAATATTATATTTAAGAAATATTATAATGAATGTAGGTCCATTATGAAAGACAATGACTTCTAATAAATAAATGTTAAGAAAAATAACAAACATTGTTGTTGAAAAACACAACTGAGAAGGGGGGTGAATCAATTGTCATAGATTTAAACCTTAATTCATTCATCGAAACTAATCCTTAACACTATTTAGATGATTAAACATTAAATACCAGTGTAGAAACTGAAAACCATCACATAAACACAATAACATCAGATTTACGTGGAAAACCCAATAAGGGAAAAACCATGGTGAGGATTAACTCACACTAAGAGGCTCACTACCTGAGAAACAAGGCTCACTACCAAAACAAGGACTCACTATTCGAATCAAGACTCATTGTGCAACAATGCTAACAAACCAGAGAGCTCACTGCCATAGAGATACAAAGAAGATAGAAGAGATATGTTATAGAGAAAAGACAATCTCAATGCAACAGAGAAATCCACCACAATTTTCTCAACCACTTGCAAACATGCATGAATGATAGAGTACACTTCTCACTGCATCTGAAAACTCAACATTTAGGTTTCGCACTGATTTTCCACACTCGCATCACACACACTCACTAATTTTCATTAATATAGCATCTATTTGCTCTATTTATTTTCACTTATCTCTCTTTCCTCTTTCTATGCTCTATTTCACCACTAACTCATCTTGTATTTATACCATCTTCAACTTTGAAACATATCGAAAGTCATCCATCCGAATTCAAATTCAAATTAGGTCGGCGCAAAAACATCCTAGGGTGGAATTAGAATGAGAGTAACCCAAATACACGCTTCATAGGGACCCAAATAGATCCAACACACTTCATCAACTTTGAAGGTAGTGTTCAACACAAGGTCGGCCAAACCAGTGTAAAACACATAGAACAATTAAGAACGAACCTTCCAGATACCAAAATTATCTTCAATACAATCAAAACAACTCAACTCTAGAACTTCAAGTCATAAGACTTTAACAAAGAGAAATTGGGACCAACAATATTTCTCTCGGACCTCAACCAAAAACACCAAAAACCATAGTTCACAACTGGTGAACATAACTCACACTGTACAATGAATTAATAGCCAAAAACCTAGATGTAGCAGCTTCCAACAACCATGATCAACATATTTGAACCACACAAACATAGGAGCAAATCCCAAAGCAAAACCCAGAGCAACCATTGAACACTTGCAATATTTCTTCAATACAATTTTCTCAATATCCTCAACATATACATCCAATAACATGTATCCATGACACTAATGACAACAACAATCAGTAGATAACCAATTGACTAGTTGACATTAATGACAACGCCTTCATTCTTTCCATTCTTGCAACAATTGTTAGATTTTTTTAAAATGCACTACACTCCATATAGATTTCCTTGTTTCAATGAAAATAAAAAATTAATTTTGATATATATGATAAACTAAATATGTTATTGAATAATATAGGTTTGAAATTTTTGTTTGTACTAATTGAAAAATTAGTAATTAATAAAATATTTAATAAAAATTACAAAAAAAACTTCAAGCACTAGAAAGTGGAGTTAATAGTATAATTCTAATAAATCATAGAAATTTTAATTTGTAGTGAAATTTATGTGTTATGGAATAATGTCATTCAATAAAAAATTAAAATAAATAAATAAATGATAGAATTATTATTTAAAAATTTAAAAAATATAGCTTAAATCTACATAGAAAATGCCATAGCTCGTTAGTTTTCATCATCCTTAAATTCTCGACCATTTATTCTCTATGATTAACACAAAATAAAAAATGTTGATTTTGAGCATCCCACTTATGCCAAAAAGTGGGGCACACTATTATGGGATCACCCCATTAGGTATAACAACATCACATCAACCATGTTCTCTATATGTCCCATGATAAGGTAGGGTTAAGTCCATGTCATCATTTGTCACACAAAGTGTATAATCGTCACAAATCACGTAGATAAATAAAGAAAAGTCCTCTAAAATGGATGTCAAGATGCTAACAATCTCTTTGAAAGATGAAAAATGAGGGACACTATGAACCAATCCTTTTGTAGATTATGAATCATCATCCATGTGGGAAAAGGAGACAATTCCCTTAAGGATCCATGGGTAAGATGTAATAAACAATGAAAAAATATTAGGATCCTTGATATATGAATGGACAAAGGTCAAGGATATAAGGGTTGCAAACCATGATAAAGTGAGGAGTATATCTAAACACTAATCAATGCCAATTATATCGTGAAATGAAATATACAATTAATTAGAAATATTATATCTAAAACAACAATGTTGAAGGATAAACCCTTAAGATGTAGCCCCAAGTAATCTAAGATAAAATGGTTTCACCAATTTATGTTAAAGGAAAAAAATATGCTCTACATAAATATCTAGGATAGTTAAATGCAAATAAGGAATAATAAATAAATGAAATTAGCTATAAGTATTAGGCCTAAAAATGCACACCTTGTCAAATTTAAAATAAAAATTAAATAAGTAAAATAAAATTATGCATTAATGTTAGATAGAGGGATTGAATTGCCTATAACAAAGGACTAATACTTAGAATTTGAAATTAGATTTGAAACAAACATGATCAAAATATTATGCTATATGAAATCTAAAAATTTGTGTGAACTTCAATCAAATCTGCATCTACAAACCTAATCCCCATATCTATAATTTTGACCCAAATAGTGTGTATTGAACTTCGAATGTGGCCTTGAACTTAAGGTCTTTAGAACTCTAGTATTTGCAATAAAGTTTCATGTATACCTATATAGGTGCAAAGAGAAGACACAATGGTGTTGAAGAATATCACTAAAGTTTACTAAGCTATTGTATTGAAGTCTACTAACTTTTTTCTTGCAACTTGATCAAAACTTGTTAATTGATTTAATGATTTTAATAAAAGTTGGAAGACACACAAAGCAGTGGATGTAATTAACAATTAACAATTATGTAGTTATGTAATTGATGATGATTTGAGACTTCATGAGTGCACTTTTCAAACTTATAATTATCTAGTATACAACTAATTATCTTAAAATCTAGTAGATATTGCTCAAATTTAATACTCTAGATTTTTTGAGAAACTAGTGGTCCTATGAATTTTTTTCCTAAGCAACTAGTAATTATATTCTTTTTATAATTATTAAAATTTTAAGATAACCCTTATTAATGGGGCATAGCGAATCAAGTCAACCAAAACCCATGGAAATATGATAAAATGTTCCCCTCCCCTTGGTTGTTTCAAGGTTCATTTTGATGGAGCATCACAAGGCAACCCTAGGATCTCAAGAGCAAGTTGTGTCACCAAAGATAGTATAGTTTCTTTGATCAAATCAACTTCTAAGAAACTTATCAATGAAACCAATATTAAAGTTGAGGCTCAAGTTTTTGTCTTGAGTCTATGGGTGGCATCCCTCTAAGGAATTATTCAAATTTGTATAGAGGGAGATTCAAAATGATGAGTGTTAATTCCATCACTCATGACATTCATTGAATTGGAATATCAATAACATTATAGATATGCATAAGGAATTCTTGATTCATTCAAGTAATCTCAATTCAACATTGTTATAAAGAGACAAATTTCTTAACAATCTTTTTAGCAAATTATAGTAGATTCAAAAGAGGGATTGATCATACATATAAATAGTTTGAGAAACCAAAATACCATTGAAATCCATATCCAACTCATCTTCACCCTTCTCAAGATAAACTTTCATCTAAATGATCATTTTCCCTTACATTCACTCACCATCTTATTATGAAGTGAGATTCAATACTTCTAATTTAATTTTCTTTATTTATAACAATTATTTTGTAATAAAACACTTAAATATATTTTTTGAAAAATAAGATAGTATAGGAGAGACTCACTTTATCACTGATTAAATTTATATAATTATGCGTAACCCTACGATAACAAAGGCACAATCAAAGCAACAAACATTTAACAATATTTATTTATTTAAAAAAGAAAAAGAAAATACATATTAGAAATATTTATGTGTCCTTATCCAAAATATTATCCAAATTGTAAGTGTTTACTTTAATTGAATAAATCAATTTTAGATAGTTCTCTCCAATTAAAAATTTGGTTAATAATATTTATTTATTTAAAAAAATAAAAAAAACAAGAGATATATTACAAATATTTATTTTAAAAAATCCACCATCACTTTCTTATCCTTATCCAAACCATTATCAAAATTGTTATGTTTCTACTCTAGTTGAATAAATCAATTTTAGATAGTTCTCTCCAATTAAGAATTTGGTTAATAATATTTATTTATTTAAAAAAAAAAATCAAAAAGAAAGAAAGTTATTAATAATATAATTTATTGATAATAATATAATATTGAACCCGATTTTAACCCCAAAATTGAATAGATGAACAAAATGATATATCTCGACGTATATTATATAGTATTAACATAATCATTTTAAAATGTCACATTAATGCTTTTGATTAGAGGTAAATAACAGGTTTTGAAGGGGCCTAGAACCCTTTACAAAGAAAGAAGTTGAACTAAAGATAGAAGCAAAACATCAGCAAACAACCCAACAATAGCAACCCATCAGCAAAAAAGCAACCAAAAAGGAGAAGCACCCAACAACACTACATACTTTTCAAAATGTCTGTCACCTCTACATCACAATCGATAGCTTTCTGTGCATCATCAAAAACATCATAACTTTCCTTCCCAGAAGCTCCTCTTTAAGCTTTAGTTTTGTTCCTTGTACGTGCTCCAGGGCCACTCATATTAACCTTAGAAATCAAAATAATACTTTTTTCACCATTCTTACCAGTAGCAACAACTTCACCCATCTGCTTACCAGCAATAACACCCCCATTATCATGGACAATATCTTTCCTCTTCTTAGCACTAACTAGAGGGGAGGTAACAACAACAAACTCAACATTCCCAACACTTTTATGACCCTTCCCTTCTCTCAATAGATAGTCCCAAACTTTCCTCATTTGATCCTCAAGACTAAGGATTCTTTCTTCCATATTCTACTTCATTTTGAGGGTTTCCTCCGCCACCGTGTCCACCATAGTGTTTAAGGCTTCAAGCTCATCAATTTGGTTTTGAATAAAGGACCCCTCGGTCTTGTTAACCATACCTCTTACTTTAACTTTCATTTTATTAAGCTCATGGAAAAACCACTTAAAAAGCTTAAAGAAAACAAGAGACCCCTCACACACAATGCCAAGCACATCAAAAAAATCATTTCTATCAATATTAAAAACCCTTTTACCCAGGGCATTTTCCTCCTCAGAAGAATTATTCTGATCCTTTTCAACAGGGGGGTCCTTACCTTTTTCCACAGTGACCGAAGTTTTAAGCTTGCGGATGGAGCTAGCAATTCCTTTAGCCACCGCTTTTCTCTTCATAACCCTCTCCGGGTACTCACCCTGGGGCTCCGGAGCACTAGCAGAAACTACATACTTATCTTTCATCTGCATAACCAGTTGAACACTTGAGGAATCATCAACAAAGATGTCACCCACAATAGTGAGAGGTCAACCCTGCTCCAGAATATGGCGTGCAAACTACAACACCCTTTTCTTCCCACTGGCTTCCCCAATGTCCTTCATCTTTATGGCTTGCTCCCAAACCCCAAATTTAGAATTAATTTTTATGACAAACGGCAGATCAGCTGATTGTTCCACATTTACACAAAATTTGGCATAGACCAACCTCTTCTTGGAGGTCATCATATGGTCAATCGATATCAGACATCCATAGGTGCTAGCTATCCCTTTGAAAACTTCCTCATCCCGAAATTCCATCGGAGGCTTGGGCCAGAACCCACACAAGAGTAAAGCCAGAAAAGAGCATAAACTTCAGGGTTAAAGCCTGGTTCCCACTTTTTAAGCATCAAAGAAGACTTTCCAATAAACCAAGGGCCACTAGATAACACCAAAACCATATCATCTTCACAATTAAAGGTGAAAGAGAAGAAACCTTTGGCCATAGCCACAACATCAATCTGTCCCTTAGGTTTCCAGCGATTCAAAGAAAACTTGCGCACCAACTCAATATGGGGTCGGGGACCAACAAATTTTCCCAACAGCGCCATATCCATATTGGACATGCTCTTATCAACAATACAGTCTAGAACAGAAACAAAGTACTCTCCAATTTTTTCATTAGCAGAAAACAACACCGAAGGAGACATACTCTTACCTTTAGGCTTAGCTCCAAACAGATTCTTCCACTTAAGAGCAGAGCTTGATAGGAGTTCAGACTTGGTCTTATCAGCCCCAAGGCCAGCCATATCAGAAGTCCCATCACAACCACCAGAAGACAGGTCTGGCCCCAACTTTTTAGTCTTTGGAATCTCTTTTTCAAAGGACACCGGGGAATGTGAAGGACACACACCCCCCGACGCTCCATTCCCGGAAGAACAAAAATTAGCAACTAAAGGGGACCCACAAACCTTACCTACCAGAAAGGACCCGCTTGACATCACCCTCCCATCAACAAATTGTCCACCATTAAACTGCGAGAAAAATTGGGAATCAGCCTTTTCAAAATTTGAAGCCCTCCACCACCATCGCCACCACGGGAGCTCTCCATCTGTTGATTTTTATTATTATGTGAATGTTGGACAATAAGCGAACCTAAAATTACAATAATATATTAATATTAATAATTATTAATCTTATATTAATTATATTTATATAAAAAATAATTAAATATTTAAAATTTTAAATATTACAAAAATAATATAAATATCAAACAAAATAAAATCAAATCAAATGATAGTATAATATAATTAGAAGAAAAAAATATAATTATTATATAAATATAAACTTTATCTAATAATTGTGTTTCATACCAATATGTATAATATAATATAAATTTATTAATTATATTATATTAACTAATATTTATTGATTATATAATGTAAATTTAAATAATAATTTTTATTTATTTATATTAAATAAAATGATGAGAAGTTGAGATGCACTTAATAGGCAAAATAATAGTCAATTTCTTAAAAATAAGCAATTTGTACTTAATAGGCAAAATAATAGTTCAATTTCTTAAAAATAGGCAAGATGTACTTAATAATAGCACAAAAAAATAGTTCAATTTCTTTAAAATAGGCAAAATAATATTCAATTTTTTAAAAATAGGAAAAATAATAGGTCATTTCACTTTTCCTTCAGTCAATAACACACAAACTTCTTAGCCAATCATATTCACAAAAAAATTTTTTCTCTAATTTATAAAGTTAAATATTGTACAAGTTAACTTTAGAAAATTAAATTTTATTAAATTTTTTAAAAAATTATTGTTTTTATTGGTTGAAAGCTAACTTATTAATAACTAATTCACTAGAAAAAACAAAATTTATTGCAGATGCGGCAAGTACTATAATAACTCATGAAAATTCTTAACTATACATTATATTAGTTGAAAAATTACTTTTAACTACCCACAAAACCATGCTTGATTAGGCCAGGTGCAATGAATGCAGGAAATGGGAGGGTGAGAGGCAAGGCTTAAATTTGATGGCTGTATGACCATATTTAAGATTTTTGTTGTAAATACAATCAAAATTTTAAGAAGATTGTATCGAGATGAAAGGAGAGATTTTGATGTATCAAAATTTATATAGAATTATAATGATATATATATTTGATTTTATATATAATTTTACTTACACTAAGGTATATCATAATGTTTTGAAGGACACCTTTGAATAGATAACCGTCATTAAAAAAATTGTTGACAGGCAAGGTCGACTGTGATGAGGGGTTGGTTTGGGTGTCTTTCCCAAAAACATCTCGTCCGTAAGACGGTCTTCAATTAGTAGATGACTTAAATACGGACTTTCAGTAAGCCAGACGCGTGTAAAGTTATAGGAAGAATTCTATCACGTTTGAATATTTTTCTATTAAATATACGCCTACACATAGCTTTCTCGTACTCATTCCTACTATACTCATTACTCTTGTCTTGTACGAACACATGGCAATTCAAGAGATGGAACTGAACAACTTTCCCGTGAAAAACACGGAGAACTGTAGCAGGCCAAGCTCTACAAAAGTGATGGATATGCTCTCAAATCAGTCAGCTACTGTTAGAAAACAAGGATGGAATTTTCGTTAAAGATGGAAAAAGTGACAAAGCCCTGGGCTTGCTAAAGCATACAAATCTGGAAAATTGAAGCTTTACCTGGTAAATTCCAAGATTATTTGAATATCTTGTCGAAGCTAGGTAATATATATTTTGAAAATGTCAAATACCTGCAAAGATTCGTTATATGACTGTTTTTGAGGATAAATTTGTGAAAACCTGCAAAGATTCTGTGTATTACTGTTTTTAAGCATTAAATTGTGTCGGAAAGCAAATAGTAGCAAGTTATTTGTCCTCTGGAACTAGGATTTTTCAGAAACTTCCTCTAAATTTGTGTTCTTTTTGTTTGGATTCTTTTCAGGGTATATTAGTAGGTAAAACCGGTGATATACTTTTGGCTTTGAACGCTTCGAAATTATGCAAGACACAATATATACTGTTTAATTTTTTAGGGCATAGCAAGAGAACTGGTAAATGGTGAGAAAAGACATACTGAAATCTTGTGGATGAGAAGACTGATTAGTACTTTTACCTTATCTTCAATTTTTAGTTAAAAATTATATATTACTATACAGTTTACAATTGGATTATAGTTTTTTTTCTTATGGAACAAAGTTGAAAATTATGAGAAAATGAAAGTAATTAAAGTATTGTACATGTATTCAAGTAGAATTTTTTAAGATTACGAGTCTAACAATACAATAATAAAAAATCGCATGCTAAAACTATATCAAGTCATAACGAAACTATGATTTTGATGTTCTACGGAGATATAGGTGATCATTGTGTTAGTCTCTATTAAGTGTTTTAAAAAAAAAAAAAATTTAACTCAGATGTGAATGAGAATTGCCTTGTGTACCAGAGTATCAGATAATTTATTTCTTCATAGTAAAGATTTGGAGGAGAAAATGAGTTGCATTTGATTCTTCGTGAGAAACTTATTAAAAAATTAAGTTGAGAAAGTTTATAATTTAATGGTAGAAAATCTTAGATGTTAAATTTAAGTTTTAAAATTGATTTATATAAAAGCTGTTATCAAAATTAGATAAATCTTTTATTATCTTAAATAGATTAACATGATAGAAAATAAGTAGAAATGTTTTATTAATTTAAAATTTAAAATTTATTTTGTTTTTATTTTTTAATTTAAAATATATTTATCTTACTTTTTAGGATTTCACATCTCTATTATATATAGTTTTATTTTAAAGCAATTTCTTCAAAGAAAATAAAATAGAATTGGTTTAAAATGAGACAAATTTCTAAACATATAAGGTGCAGATTCAAAGATGTAATTTATATAGGCAATGTATTTAGCATGGATTAAATGTTGTGATATGATTAGGTTTAATATGTTTGAGTCACTAATATTAATCAATATTTTATGGATAGTGGAAGAAACATTCTAAATGATCAATGGGATATTTATTGTATTTCAGATGGTTATTTGTATGAGTATTTTTTATAAGGATGAAATTTTGGATTTTGAAAGGCGTTTACTTATTTTACAATAATAAGGAAACTTGAACAAATAGTATGAAATATCAATTTGGGATAATAGTACAAAGGTTGAAAAGTTACAACAAACAACAATAGATCAGCTAATACAGAACAGCTTGAAGCCATAATGCTTCAAAGAGCTTGAAAGAGCCAACCTCCATTCTTTTAGTACTCCCATTTCCAGGAACCAAACTTGAAACCAAAGAGATCCAGAAACTCATATCTTGTCTGAGAGTCATATCTAACTTCTTATTTATCTTGATGGTGAACTACAAAATAGATTAATATTAATTCTCAATTATAATGTTGAAGAATATTAAAATTATTCAATATTAGTTCAACCATTAATTATAAAAAATTACAGAACAATTAAAAAAAAACTGGATAAATATTGAAGTATTTGTAGAGATAAGTGTACCATTTATGCTTTAAAAGATTTGTTATTTTAAAATTAATAATTAGTGGGCCATTCATACTTAGATGAGTGGATCATTCCTACTCATTAGAAATGGGATCTAGCCATTCTTATAAACAGTTGAATTCCCAAAATCGAGTGACTGAGATCTGAATTTATTGTTTTTGTGGAGGTGCAGGCCATGAAGAATGTGATGGATCGAGTCGTCAATTTCCAGGGAATGTTTGCGAATCATTGCAGAGCACGTGGAGACTTGGGCCCCTGGGCATCTGGGGAGATCTTTTGCAGAGTGGTGGAGCAGGCTACGTGGCAGTTGAACGCGAAAACTGTAATTGTGGTGCGCAGCGGAAAAACTTATGACGGAAAAAGCATGGCACGATTGTTGTGTCAAAAATTGGAATTGAAAAAGGTATATAAATTCTCTGCCCAACTGAAGGAGCTCCGACTAACTAATATTTAGCAGGGGTGATGATATAAAACACTAGTAATATTTAATTTTGGGGTTTGGAGCATGGCAGATTCTGCGGATTACTTGGAAATCACTGCCAAAAGATCGCCATGGATGCCTCCATAGAGAATGCCTCAGGGTTGGGCTATATATTTTAGCCCCCGCTCTTGGTTTGCCATCGTTTGGAGATGTGGCAGAGGTAACATAATCTTTTTGTTTTCTTGATATTCTGAAGAAAAGTAGAAGCAAATTTTTTAATTTTATGAAGTTTATACTTGTGTCAAGATGACCACACGAGCAGTAATTACAGTAAAGAAAATTAGACTAAGATGATATTAGTGTCGGCCACTATAATGTGTTGGCAGTTTACTGTGGGGGTCACTTTTACTGTAAAGTCATATTCAAAAAAATATATATAATATATTTAAATATATATATATATATATATATATATATATATATATATATATATATATGTTAAAAATTCATAGATATCAATTCTACTTTAAGATTATTTTAATTTATTTATTACTGGCGTGTCCCTATATGAACTTTCTAAGCTCATTTTGTCCTTGAACGACTTAAACTCATGGAGAGGGCATGGTTGACACTTCCGTCATTTGCAACCGTTGATTGTTTCAAATAGTTTCAAATTTTTTTGGGGCATCGTTTGCATCCGAGATGCTGATTGGCTATCCGCCAAAATCTGGCTATGGCTCTATTTTCTAGTACAAATTTTACTTATTAGTGTAGCAAAGATTAAGGCAGGACCAGTGGAGGATTTAATCGATAGACTGCCGAGTTAGCCGAAAGTAAATTTCAAGCAATACGGGGGATATGTTACGATGGACAAGCGGGTAGGACGGGCTTTTTTTTACTATTTTGTGGAAGCAGAGAATGATACACAATCCACGCCTCTACCCTATAGTTCATTATTAGGATCTTGGCCGTAATTTGCATTTTACTTATCAAGATTTTGGCCGTTCTTTTAATTTTAATAAATATACTCTCAAACCCTCGTGGAAACCTTATTTTGAAGCTGTAGCTCGCCAAATAGGTCAGTACTAGAGAGGAAGAGTTTGAAGGGGCAGAAACCATTAGCGGCGGGGGAAGCAGTAAAATATGGCAAAAACATACCAACGAGGAACAGTTTGGAGGAGCGGAAGCCATGAACGGTGAGGGAAGCAGTAAAATACAATGAAAAATGACAATATTTTGGCTTACGAGTTACTTGCATTGTTGACAACACACCAAGTACTAAATGCAAAGGACAATATGAATTACAATAACTATTCATTGCCGCTATTATTGTTTACTAAAAAAATATATTCAATGTTTTTTATATTTAATTTTTAAATATGTGCGTATTTATATTTATAAATTATAAATTATTTACAATTACAATTTACAAAATAGAAAATATTTACAATATTATATTTAAAAGAAATGTTTTTTTTTTCCTTTTTATGATAGGTATAGTGAAATACGAATATTTCTAACATTAAAACAAGGATATCCAAGAGTAGAACCTTTTGGCTAAAGGATTTCTACCAGCCAAACCAAGGAGACATTATATAAAAACCCATGATTTGATAATTTCAGAGTTATGAACATATGATAGAAACACTGTTTTAATCTATTAAACATACTGTACTTGATAATCTACCTCCTCCATTTGAACATCTTATAGTTTTGTAGGTTGACAGTTTGTCTCTCTCAACACTTTCTTGAGACCCTTTCCATTGGTCTGAGAATTTTCCAATGGATTTATACCATGATCAGGTCCAGTCATATACTAGTGTTTTTCCCTCTTGTCATGGAATGAATAATTGTATCTTTCTTGCACCTGATAAATATGACCCCTCAAAATATTAGAGTTGGAGCAAAACTACTAATACCCATTTATAAATCAAACCTTAATTTAAATTATGGATTTGTGCAAAATTAAAGATACCCATTTACTAGCCATATTTATAGTGAAAGTTACCTGCAGCAAGTTGTTCATGCAACTGACCATCTGCAGTCAAAGCCATCATGAGATGAGGCAAGCCCAGAGGCAAAGTATCTCCCTTATCAAACTGCCAAAAGTGAAACACCTTCCCATAAGTCTTACAGACTTTCTAAGTCCTTGTCTCTCTATTGGCCCTGGAATTCCTGGCATGAAAAGCACCCCACTCTTTACTTCATATTCATGAGAATGCCACAACTTTTTCTCTTCATCAGGCAAAGTCAAAAACAATTTTTGAGATACCATGTACTCAACTCCTATAAGCCTAGCATTTTTCTCAGGAGAATCATAGAGCAGGCATTGCCTCACATCCTCATTGATGTGGTTGCAAAAATGGTGGGTCTCTGTTCGCCTTGTAATGTCATGGGCATAAAAATGGAAGCTACACAGACAACAATTTAAAGTAATATCATGAAAACCATTACCTCATTGAAGGTTGAAATTTTTTCTGTAGTATTTTGCATGAAAGATCAAAATGCCTTAAGTGTAGAGATGCTCATGGAACCTTTTAATTGGTGCAAAATTTTGGATGAGCTCTGTTCCAGTTTCCAGCATGGAGGTAGAAGTTTTGTTGGGATCCCTTGGAATGTGAAGGGACTTGGAGATTGGCCTTGGTCCTACTGCAGCCATTTGATATTACTTTACAATCTGCAAATCATTTTTCCACAATTTTATCATGGCATCTCAACTTGCAAATAATTTAGAGCCCAGTTCAAGATTCACAGCCCACAAAGTCTCCCTAGACTAGTAAGAATCAATCACTTCTCCCAAATTTTGGTCTGCAAAGCTTATAGAAGGTGGAATACCTCTGCTCAAATTATTTCCCAAATTGAAATGACAACTTTAGCAGAGAGTTGCTTTAGGTGGCACATGGCTTCAGGGGCCATCCTGTTTCTGCCACATCACTTGAAAATTGATATTTTTACAGCTTGCATTTGGTGGCTCAAGTTCAGACATTTTTGTTAATATATATCAAGTTTTGGATTCTCCGACATCTGTCCTGGATTTATGTCCACGCATTGCATATTGGCAACAATTGTGTCCTGATACGAGCAACATGCAAAACACTTGATGGTGATAGGAAATTAACAAGTGGAAAAGGTTGCTGATAAGAAATTAACACGTACAACACTGAAAACATAAGTAGTAGGATTAGAGGGTAGCGAAGGTTCAATGCAAATTGGGTGGATTAAATCATATGAAACATAGCAATTTATGTTCTTTATCAACGAGCAAATATTCTCATTTTTATTGAAAAATATATTATTTTATTTTATTTTTTTAATAAGAAAGAGATGAACACTTACTAATCCATCTTCACTTGCAATTATGTGCACAAATTGTATCTTAAAACAAAAATTGTACATAAACTCTTCCCCACATGTACTACCTACTGATGTGATGTTTAGATGACAAGTGTAGAGGTTCACATGCTAACCCAGGCGTGTTAAACAAATGAATTTGAGCTTGGCTACATAAATATTCTCTAGCAAAGGATACCTACTCTAGACCTGACTAGTATTGAGATCCATTGATTTGAGACTACTATCACAGTTTATTTTTTTACCCATGTTAATTTACTTTCAGAAACGTTGTTGCAACTAGTACATAACCTACATTTATAAGGATGGATGCAATTTCCCTTGAATCAACTAACCATTTCATGCACAATCAATTGATGCATTAAAACCCAAATGGAAATAATGAGGGTTACTTGCATCATCTGCATTGAACTAAATAAACATGCAATCATAGAACATTCTACTCTATGATTTGTGTATTAAAGTGTTTGGTAAAAGCATAAATTGAGCAACCCCTAACTTGAAAAAAAAAACATATTTATTGCTCCTACTAAGATTGGGGCGCAACCTGTAATTTGAAAAAAGAAAATATGCATTGCATATGACTCCTACTATAAGAATTGGGTACTGGGGAATTTTGAAAAAGTAGGAATTGGTCACAAAATTTTAAAGTAACGACATGCCAGCCTTCTTCCAAACAACAATCCTGCAAATCCAAAAGCCTAATCTCTCCCTAGCAGAGGGGTAGGTCCCCGCCTTGTTGGATTTTCTCACATTAATCTAAAGCCATTGCAATGATCCAGTGCTTCATGAGCACTCACCCAATCCCCTAGTCATCATCTCTTTAGCGATCTCTCTTTCATCTCCCCAGTGCTATAAACACCCAACTCATTGAAAAATATATTATATTTAAAGGGAAAAAAATATTTGTATAATTTGTAATATATTTTATTTATTTATTTATTTTATGTTTTGTTTATTTATAATTTTATATTTATCTAATTATAATTTTAAATTTTATTAATTAATATAGTAATTCAAAATTAAATATTAAATTGATAATATATTACCTATTGTAATTATTTATTATATATACTTATATAATATATCATATTATATAATTTATAGTTATTAACAATAGATATTATTTATATATTATAGTTATATATTATTAATAATCATATTATATATTATATTCATTAAAAAGTGCAATATTAATATTATATATTATAAAATAACATATATAATAGTAATTTTGATTTTATTAGACTTATTAAATTACAAAAACACATATAATATATTTTATTATTATATGTGTTAACTATATTATATAAATATATTATATATTATAGAAATGAAACATTACAATATTAATAGTATATATTATCAAATAACATATATAATAATTATAGTTATTGTATTATATTTATTAAATAAAATTATACAATAATATATATAATCATTATAGTTATTGTATTATATTTATTAAATAAAAAATAACATATAATACATGTTGCTATTTTATTATATAATATATATCTTATATTTATTATAATATTATATACTATTAAATAAAATATAAAATTAATGAATATAATATATTTTTAAAAATAAATTATTGTTTAAATTAATTTAAATGATATTTAAAATAATAATATATGATTTATAAATTAATATATAACACAATATAAATTATTAAATATATTTTATACATTATTATTATATAATAAAATATTTATATATTTTCTATTTAAGTTACAAATAAAATGCATATTATATTTATATTTAATAATATATTTTAGATATATAATGCATAAAAAGGAAGACAATTATAAAAAAATATAGAGATTAAGAAAGAGATGGAGGAGGATAGAGAACATGAAAGAGAGGGATGGGAGACCGCTATAGTGAAACAAAGAGAGAGAAATAGAGAGGTGGAGAGAGAATGGAAGAGAGATAAGAAAAAGATAGAGATAGAGGAGAGGAGAGAGGAAAATAATCCAATCTCTCTCTCCCTCCTCTACCTATCTCTCTCTCTCTCACTTACTCTATCTCCCCCTCTATATATCTCCCCATCTCTCCTTCATTCTCGGCCTATCTCAATTATCTATCTCCTTATCTCTACCCCTCTCTCTCTCCCTTACTCTATCTCCCCCTCTATATATCTCCCCATCTCTCCTTCATTCTCGGCCTATCTCAATTATCTATCTCCTTATCTCTACCCCCCTCTCTCTCCCTATCTCTCTATCTCTACCTCTCTCCCTTTCTCTTCTCACACATCTTTAGATCTCTCTCTTTCTATTCATATATATCTATATTTCACCCTATTTCTCTTTCCCTATCTCTCTCTCTCCCCCTCTCTCTCCCCATCTCTTTCTCTCTCACTCCTCCCTATCCCTCTATCTATCTCTCTATATCTACCTCTCTCTCCCTTTCTCTTCCCATATATTTATATCTCTCTTTCTCTTCTCATATATTTATCTTTTCCTCTCTCTATCTCCCCATCTCTCTCTCTCTCTCATCTCTATTTGTCTATCTCTTTATCTCTCTCTCCCTCTCCCCCTCTCTATATCTCCTTATATCTCTATCTCTCTATAACTATGTGTCACCATCTATATATATATATATATCCCTCTCCCCTTCCTCTATATCTCTCTTTCTCCCAATTTCTCTATTTTTATCTCTCCCTCTACCTCTCTCTATCTCTCTATATATTTGTCTCCCTCTTCCTCCCTCTCACTATCTTCATCTTTATCTCTATCTTCCTTTCTCCCCCGCTATCTCTAGACATGTCTCCCTCTCTTTCCCTCTCCCTCTTCCTAAACATGTATATCTATATCTATTTACCTCTCTCCCTTTATCTCTATCTCATTATATCTCCATCTTTCAACCTCTATATATCACTTCCTATCTCTATCTTTATCTTTGCATATCTCCCTCTCACATTCTCTCCCTCTCTCTTTATTTTATATATTCCATCTCTATCTATTCCTCTCTCTTTATATCTCTCTATCTTTCTCTCCATATCCCTCTCCTTCTCCTTCTCCTTCTCCATCTCCATCTCCATTTCTATCTCTATCTCCTTAACCTCCATCCCTCTATATTGCAAATATAACACAATTTTATCTTTAATGGAACTTGATTTAGAGAAGTCATGTTTGGATCCTTGTTGATTTGAAGCTATGACTTCTCCATTGAAACCATTGTTGCACAAACAACATCATTTTCTATATGGCCTACTAATTGACCTTATGTAGTGCACAAAATTATGCAAAAAATTAAATGTCCTATGTACGTAATGAAACACCAACTTTTTCTTGTGCGTCGGTGATAAGACTTGGTTGTGTTTCTTCTCCCACGTCAGACCATGGATCCCCCTCTGTTGACAACACCAATTTACTTAGTATTTGAAGTCTATTAGAAGTTATTGCTTTCTAAAGAATACATTGAGGTGGGCCTTCAAATGCAACTATTTCCCCTATTTCCCAACTTAAAACAGGAAGTTCATAAACTTGGCCGTGACAGCTTGAATCTGTGCGGGAGATAGCGAAGAGGCATCTTCAGTTTAGTTTTAGAGTATACATCTGCAAAACAATTGGTCTCCTTTATGCTTTGATGGATGTCCATACCCTATTTGGTTTGATTTTTATTGTTTTTCATTTACTGTTTGCACAGTGTCGTCGAGGGAGAGAGGTAATGATTACATGATATGTACAAAATGGATTTGTTGAAAAGGCTTTAGAAACTTTCAAGTAAATGTAATTGGCAGCTGTACAACCAAATTCTACAACCTTCACCTGTATAATGGGGCGTGGAAGGATCGAAGTGAACAAAATTGAGGATATAAACTTTTGCAAGCGGCGATCTAGCCTGATGAAGAAGGCACAAAAGTTTTTTGAGCTGTTGTAGTTGGATGCCCAAGTGGGTCTCTTTACCTTTTCTCAAACTGGCAAGCCTCCAATTTCACGAGCAAACTGAAAACATGGTTTCGGCGAGGGGTTTAGAGTATGTTTATTAAAATGCAAATTACAGCCAAGATCCTAATAATGAGCACATCCAAAAGTTCAGAATCAATAATAAGGGTTATCAAACATACGGTATTCTGGAGTCCTTATATGAACTTTCGAAGTTCATTTTGTCATTTAATGGATATAAACGCACTAGAGGGCATGGTTGACATTTTGTTCCTCGCCAACCATTGATTGCAAATGAGATGAGATTTTAACTAGTCCGTTCACATCACATCACCATAACTGTTGCATCTGAACAATCATGCCCCTTCACATCACATAACCATGACTGCTACATCCAATGGAAATAGATGAAGCAACACGTTTTTATGTCGTGCAGGGATTGTGTTCGTACATTGTCTTCTACAACATTCCACCATACATTGTCTCCTTCACAATTAATAATGAGTGGTGGACTATGAATTGTTCCCTTCATGCTTCAATTGTAGCCTCCCTTCTGTTTGCGATCCATACGACATTTAATCCAATGCCATTTCAGCCAGATGTGGGGTGCTCACCTCCCTATTCTATCAGCTTTAGTTGCAAAGGATTGAAACAAGGGCAATGGTGGAAGTGAAGGCCCTGATTATTAACCCAACAAGCATCTTGCTTTTACTGCTTCCATCACCTCCACAACTCTTCGGCGTACCCATTGCACACCAAGGTGCCATTGCTAGTTTTATTTGTATATATGATTTTGAATTTTATTTTTAGAAAAGTTACTCTTCATTATTCTTCTAATTCTTTTATTTTGTTTTTATTTTAAAAAGTGTAATAATAATATATATTTATATGTTACACTTTAATAAAATTAAAGATATTAAATTTTCATAATCTATACCATTAAATTTACATAGTCTAGAAACACTCACATTTAATATTTTTCCATACTTATAATTTTATAGTTTTAATTTTTTTTCAAATATGTGTAAGTTGTGTATTGTATTTTACATACATAATAAGAGATGACATGACATTCTATAAATACCTCTAGACATAATTATTTTATTTTATTTATTTTTATGTAAAACATTTATTAAGATTTTTCAAATTAAATTTATATATTGAATTATATGAATTGTTTTAAATTTGAGAAACCATTTTTTATTATATTTTTTAGAATAAATATTTGATATGTTTTTAAATAAGGATTTAAAATAATATATAGAGGTGTAAAAGTTTATTGATGAAGAAATTTTGTGTGGATAAATGCAGATGGATGAAGTAGTTTGGGAAGTTTTTGATTTGGTGAGAGCAAATGAAGGTGGTTGCTTGAAAAAAAAAGAATTCAATAGGTTGATGTTGAAAATACTTGGAAGCATCATGCTTCACCTTGAGAGGAACCCAATTAATGTATCTTTTATTAGAGTTTTCCCTTGTTCTTCTATATGTAACAACATCACATTCTAAATGTTGATTCCTTATTATTTGGTACACATCTAAAAGAAGGTTATTAGGAGCTATGGAACTAATTCTCCTAGTAAGCTATTTAAATCACAATATCATACACTATTATATATGAGAAGAATACATGTTATATAGAGAGTTGACTTCATTACAAATTATAGATGAGAAAAATGCCACAAGAGAATCATCTTGTGCCTTAGCATCTCTAAGTCCTCTCAAAAAGTCTTTGATCTAGTATGTTATAGGTTTGCCTTATAGCCACACAACACTCTTTGTTCTAGGGAGTTCTCTTAAGAAGTAAAATAACAAACATATAATTAAGGTTCCATATTTGAAAGGATACCTAGAATCCTTTGTCTTTTGCAAATTTTTCATCAGTTGTTATCTCAATAGCTCACACAAATCACAATCAACTCCTTTCTCTACCATTTCATAAGCAGTATTGATGGTAGTGGCCGAAATAGAATTTTCTCTGTTAGAGAAGTAGATCTTGTACCCAATCATCATTTATGCATATTTCACGATAGGGTTTCTAATGTTCTTTATGGTCAAAGCTCTCCTATCATATTGAGCACCAGTAAGCTCCATCACAACTTCATTCTTCACTGATTTAAGCACCAAAATTGGTCCGGTTGAGCATAAACCAATCACAACCCTAATTGCCTCCTTTGTAATCAAGTTGGGCACATTCATCCACACAAACTTGTCATAGATACAGCTCAATACAATCCTTACCCAAGCATCATCATGGAAAAAGTTGGGAATCCCTTGCCACATATTGAGCTTCTTCAATACCAAATTATGGTATTCTAGTTTCAATGCAAATTCATCATTGGTGAGTTCATTTTTCCACACATTACCAAGCTTCAAATTATTATATTCCTCCAATTTACGATGAATGTATATCCTTATGTCCTCAATGTGCAGGACACCATAGGGAACCCTTGAAAAAGCACTGTCTGGGTTGACTTCTGTAGACATATCAGGGCATATTTTAAATTTTGGTTGAGGTTGTTTTGACACCTCAACAACCCTTGGAGTATCCATTTCAATTGATTCAAAAAACATTCTGAAAAACTAGGGCAAGTAGAGATCGTAAATACCTTTTACTTCACTTTTTGGTTAGGGTTTTCCTCACACAAGATCTCAATTGCTTCAAACACGTTGCTTTTCTCTTCATCTACTCTTCACCTCTTGAATACTCAATTGAAATGAATTTTGATTAAGTGTAATCACTTATAAACCTCCTGCCATTACCTAATTTTCAATAAATGCTTCAACCAATAAAGTTGTCAAACCCTTAACCTGTATGCATAATCAACTTCAAACACTCTACAACCTTTCGCATCAATGATATTTTCTACCGAGATCTTCTCTAATAGATCAAGTATATTGATTTATACCTCATATCCACGTGTTGAAACATCAACACCATTTCTCTGGCAGGGGATGAAAGATTTTCCATTAAAGCTCCCCCTGAGCCAAAGCTCTTAACTTAGTTTTCAGAGGAAACATCTACACCAAATGCTGGTACAAACTCATCCTTAACCTTTGTCTCTTCCTTCTTTTTCCAAATCTTGTCTATCTCTTTATTCATCTCCATTGGATCATCCCTTTTCACCAGTTCATTCTTCTTTACTGGATTGTTCTTCACATTCTTGCTTCTAGATGCAAAGCTTAGAAATGTGTCTAGGCCTATTACAATTGTAGCATATGGAATTCTTTTGACCAAACTTACTTCCATTGATTCTAGATATGCATGGATTAGCTTTATTCCCAAATCCATTGCATATAAAACAGTAGTCATTGAAAGATTCAACCATTCTATTATTGTTATAACCATTCATTATTTGAATTTTGCATTCACTAGATCTATGAAAAAAATTCTTGAATGTAAAGTACTGACCAAGAAAATATGGAACATTCTTATTCATTATGCTTCTACATTCCATAGCCTCATGTCCAAATCTATTGCAAGAATAATAGAAACCATTAAAAAATGGGTACCTTTGTGCATTTTTTTGTCTGGCTAGTGGTCTTTTGGCTTCATTCCTTTGATTTTGGATTTGTTTTCCATTGTTCTTCTTGTCTTCAGTCTTCTTTTTAGGTTGACTTGTAGTTTGATCTATCTTTGAGTTTTCTCCTATCTCAAACCCTAATCCACCTTTGTCTTTAGATCCTTTCTAATTTGCAATCATTTCATCAAGCTTTGTAGAGCTCATCTTGAATTTGTCTTCACGACTCCTTTCTTTTACAAGATCAGATCTCAAATCCACAACTTCTTTTTCAAGCTTTGTGCGTTCTTCAAATTTTATTTTCACTATTGTATTCAAACAAATTCTTCAACACTTTTTCTTTCTTCAACTTGCACCTTTAGATCGTTAATTGTTTCATTTGCTCGCTTCAACTGTTCACTAACCTCCTTATGTCTTTCTCTAAATTTCTTGATTTTCTCTCTCAATTTTCTAATGCATTCATCTGCATCTTTAACATTTTCTTTTAGATCTTTGTTTTCACCTTCAGTTCTTTCCAGATCTTCAAGAGAAATTTTGAGTTCTCCATTTATTCCAAATATACAATCTTCTTTTGTAATTCCAATTCTAGGATTCTCTTCCGAAGGAATAGGTAGTCTTCTGATAGCCATGTGTTCAACCTCCAAGATCTTCCCCAAGCGATTAAGCTCCTTCCAAGGAACCAAGCTCTGATACTAATTGTTGAACACTTAGAATACTGAGAGGGTGGTGAATTGGTATTATTTTAAACCACTTAAGCATCTAAACATTCAATTCTCATAGCATTTTTAATTTGGAGTAATTAATGAAAGCATGAAAACAACCAAGAACATCACATAACACATGAACACCAGATTTTTACATGGTTCAAAACCCAAAATGGGAAAAACCACGATGAGGATTAGCTCACAATATATTATAACTGGTTATAGTATAATATAGAAGTGCTCACTGTAGGTGGACTCAAGTGGGCAAGTGTTGCCCACTAAGAAAAAAAAAGATAGAAGAGAGTGGTAGCACACAACCAAATTTTAACTATTACAAAATGCATCTATAACATGCACTAGAGTACAGTTCCATTGAAGCTCAATATACTGACTTCATACACTTCATACTAATCTAAATTATTATTTTTCTCTACTCTACATTGATGCGAGCTAGGGTTCAACTCAAAACAATGGAGGCATATTTCACAACAATGGGTTAATTCTTCAATATACTAAATCTCTTCAACTTGACATGACCTTAACAAGGCTACATAACTTCAAATGGGCACTAACACTCCAGTCTCTTCAAAAAACAATTGAAACACCTTGAACTATGTGGAATGACATGAGTAAACCAATAATGACTCCAAGGTCTCAGACTTGACAAGATACATGATTTTCCCTTTGACTATCCCAATTACCCTCTTGACCACCAAGGAACACAAACACACAAAATGGCCTTATGGTTCAAATGGCTCTAACCAACACATGGATCACCTTTCATAGGGTTCACATGACCCAATAAACTCAACCAAGTCACTCAAAGAGCCAAGGAACTCCAACTATGATCTTTTCCCACACAAGTCTGCTTCACTCCTTATAGCCATTCAATTAGAAACTGTCACTCATAAATTTTGATAAAGACCTCAACTCAAGACTATGAAAGTATTTTTGGATACCCATTAAGGATTTTTAAAACATATTAAAAATTTAGTATAGGTTACTTTGCAACACAAGCCCCAAAAATTGACTGTCTCGTTTCCTAGAAGGCCTAATTAGGCTTAAGCAAGTAGGGGTTTAATGGTTATATACTCTCCTAGCTCAATTTATCCTCACCAAAAACTTCAAACACTCCTTATTAGGTCTATATATTCTCACAACATCAACTCCCATGATCTACCAATGCTCTTTTAACAAACCCTAACCTCTATGGTCTCCAAATGGCCAAAACAATGCAGAAATAGCCTAGGGCATCATTATATTTTCCCAAAACCTCATCTTCAGGACCTATAGCTTGGAGATATTTTATAATACATATAAATCCTTCATTCTACTAATTTTTAGGAGTTTTTAAGGGTTATAAATGGAGAAATACAATTTTGAAGGTCTGTTATGACCCTAAACTAGGGTTTTAACCCATTTTCAGAAAACTTACATTATCTTGCTCAAACTTTCATCAATTCACATGAAACCAACTCTACAGGAAAGAAGATTCAAATATATAACTCATACAATCATTTATAATTGGATTCCTATCCATAGCATTCCATGTACAAGAGTCTGAAATATAGAATGGTGTTGGAAATTTTCAAGAAAACAGTGCCATTATTGATTCATTACATTTCAAAACTAACCAACCTTCTTTACAATGATGCACAAGGCTTTTTATGCCTCCTACAACATGCTCCAACTGTTTCTAACCAACTCATCAATTTCTACATGCCCTTGACCCTTCACATTCCATTTCTTTCATTTTTGCAATTTGACAATATGACAACTTTTGCACTTTTCAGACAACTTTTACAAAATTTGCAAAATGGACTCAAACTGACCTCCTAGGACTTAAAACCAACTTATACAAGTTTAAAATGGTCTAGATGACCTTATTTCATGATCAAATCACTAAGCTTAAACTAGGAAACCAAAATTGTCTCATGAAGGCTTAAACCTGACAAGGTGCTCCTACACCATACTCCCGGCCAAAAATGAAACTCAAGTCCCTTAAGTGAGGACTTGCAAAATGCATGAGAACCTGCATCAACAATCTGCTTCATCTTGAACCTAGGTTTATCCTTGCAATCTCAACAATAAATATGTATATTCCTTCCTTATTCCTTTTCCTTTGCAATGTAACTATGATCTCTTCACCCTTGGTTTTCACCTTTCCCATCTGATATTTAGCCCCTATGTATGTTGTTTGCTCAAGTTTACCAACCACTGATATGAAAAAAATTGAATGACTACTATCCTCCTTTGAAAACATTGAAGAAAACACCATATCAACATACCTTTTATACCAACTTTGAATTCTAAGAATCAATTCATCCTTGACTTGCAACATATCAAATTTTGACACCAACTCAATATCATTCCCCTCCAAAATCTAATCCTTCTTCAAATTTGTTGTCTTGGTACCTTCAAATTTTGAAATGGCTGCAACCTCCATGTGCTCTTCTTCTTCTACCATCATCACTTTGGCTTTCTTGATTTGTTCATCATCTTCCTTCATCAACAAAGATTCTATTGTCCTCACATCTGGTTTTAATGCTCCCACTTGTCTTCTTCTCTGAATAATCTTCTGAATAGGCCATGAGATCTTCTTCTTAACTGGTAGATTCCAACTTGACTCTTGGTTTTCTAATTTCCAAAACTCAACCTTCCATCCCTCTTCCATCATTTCTCTCATCTCTTTTATTTGTTCCATAGCCTACCTCACCTCTTTTATCTCTTGGTCAATTTCCATTTGTTTGTCCCTTTCTTTTTCCTTCTTCATTTCTTTTTCCTCTTTTTTCCTTTCTTGTTTCCCCTTTTGTGAACCCTCAACCTGCAAGTATCTCTTTAACACATCAATTCTTCTCTCTTTTTCAAGCAAGTCTCTTTCACCTTGCTTCTCTTATCTTTGTGACACCTCATCTAGGTTTCCTCTCTTCTTCACTACCTAGTCTCTTAGCATCCAGGTTCTCTCCTCAACACAAAAACCACACAAACACAGACCTTCAGCACTAGGGTCTTCTAACTCACGATGCCAATTGATCTCACGAGCAAAGGGTTCAACTCAAAACAATGGAGGAATATTTCACAACAATGGGTTAATTCTTCAACATACTAAATTCTCTTCAACTTGACATGACCTTAACAAGGCTACACAGCTTCAAATGGGCACTAACACTCCAGTCTCTTGAAAAAAAAATTGAAACACCTTGAACTATGTGGTAATGACATGAGTAAACCAATAATGACTCCAAAGGTCTCAAACTTGACAAGATACAGGATTTTCCCTTTGACTGTCCCAATTACCCTCTTGACCACCAAGGAACACAAACACATAAAATGGCCTTATGGTTCAAATGGCTCTAACCAACACATTTATCACCTTTCACAAGGTTCACATGACCCAATAAACTCAACCAAGTCACTCAAAGAACCAGGGAACTCCAACTATGATCTTTTCCCACACAAGCTGCTTTACTCCTTATAGCCATTCAATTAGAAACTATTACTCATAAATTTTGATACAGAAATCAACTCAAGAATATGAAAGTCTTTTTGGATACCCATTAAGGATTTTTAAAACATATTAAAAATTCAGTATAGGTTACTTTGCAACATAAGCCTCAAAAATTGACTGTCTCGTTTCCTAGAAGGCCTAATTAGGCTTAAGCAAGTAGGGGTTTAATGGTTATATACTCTCCTAGATCAATTTATCCTTGCCAAAGCTTCAAACACCCCTTATTAGGTCTATATATTCTCACAGCATCAACTCCCATGATCTACCAATGCTCTTTTAACAAACCCTAACCTCTATGGTCTCCAAAGGGCCAAAACAATATAGAAATAGCCTAGGGAATCATTATATTTTCCCAAAACCTCATCTTTAGGACCTATAGCTTGGAGATATTTTATAATACATATAAATCCTTCATTCTACCAATTTGTAGAGGTTTTTAACGGTTAGAAATGGAGAAATACAATTTTGAAGGTCTCTTATGACCCTAAACTAAGGTTTTAACCCGCTTTTAGAAAACTTACATTATCTTGCTCAAAATTTCATTATTCACATAAACCAACTCTACAAAAAATAATATTAAAATATATAACTCATACAATCATCTAGAATTGTATTTCTATCCATAGCATTTCGTACAAGAGTCTGAAACAGAGAATGGCATTGGAAATTTTCAAGAACACAGTGCCATTATTGATTCATTACATTTCAGAACTAACCAACCTCCTTTACAATGATTCACAAGGAATTTATATGCCTCCTACAACATGATCCACCATTTCTAACCAACTCATCAACTTCTACATGCCCTTGACCCTTCACATTCCATTTCTTTTATTTTTGCAATTTGACAATATGACAACTTTTGCACTTTTTAGACAACTTTTACAAAATTTGCAAAATGGACTCAAAATAACCTCCTAGAATTAAAACCAACTTATACAAGTAAAAATGGTCTATATGACCTTATTTCATGATCAAATCACTAAAAGCTTAAACTAGAAACCAAAATTTACCTCATGGAGGCTTAAACACGACAAGATGCCCACACACCATACATTCACCTTATATGCACACAAATCACATCAAATGATATTCATCATACACACACCTCAAAATATTGAAAAGATCTTACATATATATCTGCTTCATCCACAAACACCTATCTAACATCAAATTAGGTTGGTCTAATTGGATGTAATATACAAAATGTAACTTGTCGGATCAATATACATATATAAACTCTTCGTGCGAAGATTCAAAAACTTAGAATAATTCAAAATAGTTTGGCATGGACACAAAATAGCTCTTAAATAACAGATCAACACTTATTCAAAACTTTGCAATACACAAAACTCATTAGGTAGGCACCAGTAATGACCTAATATCATTTTTTTCCAATTGTGCAACCACATGCAGACACACAGACCTCCAAACACTATGCCATCTAGAATACACACTCTACTGACACTTTACATTATTTCCACAAACCCACAAAGCCAGATTCCAATCCATGGAGAAGTGCGGATTCACCAAAACATATACCCTGAACTGGAAAACACCTATTATTGTCAGGACGATACACTATCACTCATAGCTTCAACACCAGGACCCAAAAAAAATGAAATTATGGATTTAGGCTCTTCTAATGACTATCAAAATTACCCCAAAACCATAGAGCGAGATCTTATATAACAGACCAATGTTGACCCAAAAATCGAATGTCTTGTTCACAAAATTACCTGTATTGATACTTAGTCAATTTTCCCTTAATCTATCTTGACTAGATCAAACCATCTTGCAAATTCCCACTAGATTACCATCTCAAAACATGCTCAAGTTATACAAACTAATCTAAACAATGGTCTTCATACCAAATTACAATGCTGACATCAATGACAACACTGCAATGCATAACTATACAGCTTGTGCTTATCCCACATGCTCATGTAGCCAACAAATGCATCAATGACAAACTCCTTATTCTTCCAACACCAAGAACAAAAATCATAATCGGTAACTTAGACATTCAATTTTTGACTTTTCAAAACCCTGTACAAAGACCTTTTCACCCCTGGGAAACCCTATCCTTGCATAGGTGCTTCTACAATTTTTTGCACACATTTTTGTCTCTATCTGCTCAGATTTCATGTACTTGTAAATCTCTGTTGCAATTTCAAAAATTACATATTCTAAGGCATTTAAATTTTTGATTTGGTAAAAGAAGGTGCATTGTTTAGAATCAAAATTTGCATTAAAAAATTATCATTTTTTAGGTCTTTGTAGGTTACAATTAGTCAATTATCATATTTTAGATAGAAAAATTGTATTTCAGCAATAACATTCTTGCATATTAGGAAATACTAAGGAAAACTTCATCATGGATATGTGTTTTGGTAAAGTGTGGATGTCCTTGAAATCTTTGGTTGATGTTTCAAGTTGTGTGTTTGGTGATGATCCTAATGCAATTGAGACTATTCATGATCTTTCACCCCCCGATGCATGTCCTAGTGAAGTAGACATCTTGGGTGAAGATGAAGAGACTATGAAAGCATTCATACACAACTCCTTGCATAACCTTGAGAAAAATGTAGTCTTTTTCCCCTCAATGTAATAGCTTAATAACCCATGTCAACAACCAACACCTCCCATAATTCCACCACTTGACATGTTCAATCTTTTTCATCGTGAAATTGAATCATAAAACAAGTCTCAGTCATTAACCATAGAGGAACCTATTCATAATAAATACATATCTATTGATACCTCTCCATCCTATGTGAACAAATTCACCAACACAAAGATTAACCTAGAGTAGTGTTATGGCCAAGGTTATACAATTTTGACAAAGCAAGGATGTGACATAAGAAATGAGCATGAGATTCATAAATTTCTAGAACAAATACCATCAAAAGAAATTAAGGGCTAAGGATTACAAGGTCCTATGCATTCACATCAAGCAATTGCTCAATCAAGTAAGAAACCCAAGCCCTATAAACTTAAGAAGCTACCATTTTTACATACCCTAATAGAGACTAAACAAACCTTAGATAAATTTCTCAGCATAGGATTTATTACATTACCACCTATCCAAGAAAATAAGAAACGAAAAAGTACAAACATGTCTTATTGTGCATATCATAGAACACTTGGGCATCTTACTAATGAATGTCATTCTTTAAAGAAGGTATTGAAATAATTTGATCCTTTTACAAGTCGATATGATTGTATAATCAAATAATAATTATTTACTTTTCTCCTTGCCATGTGATAGTTGGAGAATTATAGCATGCTCACTACCACATGTATTGAAATTTATGCACAATTTATTTTGTATTGTGGCACAAAGAGAAGCATATCATATTATATTTTGGCTCATCCTTGTCCTATACTTGGGGGCAAGGGGTTAGGTAGCCTTGTCTTAGGTGTATTTCTTATCAAGATACCTATCTATCTCCTTAAAACATTAGTGTAGCTAGTACACTAACATTTTAAGGGGGGCATATCGTCCCCCCTTTTTTTTGTGTTTTCCCTTCTTAGTGATGATGGCATACATCTCCTAGGAAGTGTGACCATATTAATCAAAGTGTGGATTTCTCGATCTATGTGAAGTATCACTTTTGTGGTAATATCAAGCTTACTATCCCATAAGAGTGTGACCTTTCTTGGCATATGACATTCCTCTTAGTGGTA
>VDFB02047230.1:639711613-639739552 GCA_007258455.2 Sequoia sempervirens | reverse complement strand
TGGAAAGGGAAAATATAGTCATGAAATGTAGTCTAATCTAGAGATTGGCCTACAACATGAAACACTCCCAATAGGGTAAATGCAATGAAAAATGGTTGTTCTTAACCATGGTTAATATTTTAGTGGTGATTGGTTGACGTGTTTAGGGATAAGTATTAGTTAGAGTTCCAAAAAGGTTAAATTAAGAACCATGACAATATAGTTATAATATTTATACAAAGTAGCATAAAATAATATTGTAAACCAAATATCCCCTTACATTTTTCCACTACTTTTGTACACTTGTGAATCTACATGAATCATGTCTACAAAATTAAGATATTGAAAAATAAAATTACAAGCAAACCCAAGATATAGTAATGAAAATTTTTCCACAATTTTGATGTGCTTGGAAAAGCAATATCCTCCATACTTGAGAATAAAATTAATCATCTATACTTAAAAAATATTTTAGTGCAAATAAAAATTTATAATCATCGCCAACATGCAATAAGATGTAAATACAAAAACTCATAATAAGGGTTAAAATGTGGTGTAAATAGAGTCATGATTTATAGGTCACTTGTAGAGCTATGGCCAAGTTTGTCATCATGGCCTATGGAAGCATGAACCCATGTAAAAAATAAATAATGATGTATAAGGAAATCATAGAGTTATGATTGAAAGGTTATCCCCATGATGTATATAATCATGAACCCATGTAAAACTAGGATTAATTTAAAATTATGGTGCATAAGGAAATCATCGAGTTGTGACTAAGTTGGCCACCATGACATATTCAAGCATAAAGGCATATAAAAATCGAATTAAATGGAGTCTTGATATAATACAATCATGGAGTTGTGGCTAAGTTGACCTCCATGACATATACATGAATACAATCATATAAAAGTTCAAGTGCATGGACAGGTTATTGATGCATCAAACAATCATGGATTTGTGACTAAGTTGGTCACCATAATGCATGCAATCATAAGCCTAATTAAAATGAAAATAGTGATATATATTGAATTTTTTTCTCCATTAAATTGAGCACATAACATTTTTGTGGATAAAATTTTAGAAGAGGTGAAAAGATAGGTAATAATGCAATGACTACATATAATAATATATGATGAACGTATATGTGACTTGTAAGATGTAAGCATTACAAAAAATTTAATGACAAGAAGTATTTGTACCCCTAATTTTGTTCCTAAAAGGGACAACCATGTAAAAAATTACAAAAGGCCATATATAAGATCAATACAATCGCATAAGATTTTATTTTGAAAAACTATATTCTAAATGTCATCTAATGTATGATCGCATGATAATAACATTAATAATGTGAAATGTAAGTGTGTTCATAAAATAATGATATAATAAATGTTATAAAATACGCTATACTGATCTAGTGATAATAATATTAACAATGTGACATATACAATATGTTCATATAATAATGGCATAACAAATATTGTGAAAGATGTAAAGCTAGTCCATTAGAGATTTAACCAAGGATAACTTGACCTTCATGATTTGGTAGATTCCCTAAGGTATTCCAAAACATTGCATTCCCTTATTTACATCTAGAAAATAAAAATTGAAGTGAAGTAAATTAGTAATAATCCATAATCTGTCTATTCAAATCCATAATTTTTTAGTTTTAATCAATATTTTAGAATGAGAAACAATTGTATTAGCCTTGATAGCATTCAATTAGATAGAAACTAGATGTGGTCAAATAAAACTATCACATAGTCCTTAGCAACATCATGGTGCCCAATAAGGGTTCTATTATAACCTAGTTTGTAAACAAAAAAATCACTACAAAATTCCCTTATCATAAGAAAACCACCTTATATTATTTCCACTTCCTCATGCTTGTTGTCTACCTAAAATGATAAAGTATTGATGTATTTTCCTATAATTATAATGAGATAATATTGTCTATTCTCAACCTTATATTATGTCAAATTCCTTGTTACATCCACTTTCTCATTATATTGCACACCAAACACCTTAATTATCATGTACCCTTTCCTTCTCACATGGCCTTGTTTGTTTTCTTTGCTAATTTGGGGGATCTACTTGCCTACATGCCTATACATATTTTCATAAGAAAATTCACCCTAAGAAGCATAATAGAGCTTGATCAAGGGAAAAAACTGATGACCTCAACTTTTCTAAATGGGGATTCAAGCACCTAAGAGGAATTACAATATTGAATGCACATTATGCATGTGACAATGATGAAATCCTATGAAGTATGAACTAACATAATAAATTTATGTAAATTTTTTTCTTAGATGCTTTTGGAATTGAATGATAATACAATATAGTTGTTCTCATGCATCTTGATAATAACCTATGAGATGCATAAAATGAAAGTCCTTATTCACCTAATTTGAGGTATTTTGTGTGTAGTTTGATTAGGTAATAGTCAAATTTTACAACCGCAAAGTGGTAAACTCATAATTTAGAAAGGGAACACATAGTTTTGTCATTTAGTTTAATCTAAAGGTTGGATTGCAACATGAAATACTCCCGAGAGGGTAAATTCCATGAAATCGGTTGGTCTTAACCATGAACAATATTTTAGTGGTGGTTGGATTATGTTTTTTGGGATAAGTATTAGTTAGAGTGTCAAATAGGTTAAATTAAAAATCATGACAATCTAGTTACAATATATATGTAAAGTAGCATAAAATAAAGTTGTAAAATAAAAGTATGTGTACTTTTATCTCTTACATTTTGTCACCACTTTGGTGTAAATTTGAATCTACAATTAGAATTGATCATGCATGATAAATTAAAATAGTTAATAAATGATATTACAATAAAACCCAATGGACAACCTATCATGATTTTCACGTACTTGGAAAATCAGCATCCTCCAAACTTGAGCACAAAATTTTTAATAAGGAAGTGGACATAATAGAAGGTAAGTATAAAATAAGCATAACCTATGTTTATCACTATTTATATTATGTAATGGACTTTATGGAGCTATGATGTATGACTCACATTACATATCTTTGTGTATGTCAACAACTATATTCATATAGATTCTATACAATTCCTATTCAAGGAAACCTAGTCATAGTCCCATCGCTTTGTTAACTGACTTTCAAATAATTTTACTCTATGTTTTATATGATTAACTAGCATTTCTCATCTCTAAACTTAATTAGAGTTTCATTTATATGTTAAAACCCAAATAAGAAACTTTTGCATGGTTCCTTAAGTCTCATAATATAAGCTATGCCGCTTTTACTAACCTTGGTCTCATGTTTCTTCAAATAGGGTTCCTTTGTAATATGCTTCTAAAATGTTAGAGATTAACTACCACTCATCCTCAATGCATTACCATGACCATGGAGTTTTATTTACCCTCATTGATCCATATACAACCCAATACAAAATTCTAATGTATATCATTTCAAGAAACGAAGATAAAAAAATGCAATATGAAGATGCTAAGCATTTACATTGTTTTCCATATCCAATATTCAATAAGGATTAAAAATAGATATGTAGTAACATGTTACATTTGTAGACATGTCAAATTTACATCATGCATAATCATATTCCATTCATTAAATAAATCAGGACTTTATTTAATTCAAATCCAAATCATACTTCCTCCTTTTCTGATTTAAATAAATCAAATATTTAAGTCATAAAAGTCAAAGCATCCTAATCATCATCCTAGCTAATTAATCCTAATTAAATCTAATGCTAATCTCACCCACTTGCATTCTCTAGATTTGGCCACTTGCACATGAAATTTCATTTAATTGATTTATCAAAATCTTTATTTTCAACTTGGCATAAAGGGAGAATATTCTCCAAGTTTGAATCTCCCCCCAAGTGGACATGTACACCCAATAGAGTATTTATGAGGCCTAACATGTCTCTTACATGTCCCCTTCCAAAGTCAAACTCAACATTCATTGCACAAGTTTGAATTCAATTTTTCCCTCTCATGGGCACTCTTCCCAAATCTTGCACATACATCAACCAATCACCATTTGACAAGTGTCCTTCTTTCATTGGTCCAATCTTAGTCCCACATTGGTCCCTCTTCAACACTTAGCATTTTGAAAATCTATAAAATAGAGGCTTCATCTCTTATCAAATCCTTCACCATCTCTCCACAATCTCTTGCAAGGTCACTCTCTTCATTTGAGATTTGATCTTATCCATTTCACTTCATCATATCCATCATCTACACAACTTGATGCAAGGTCATTCTCTTTGAGATTTTATCTTGTCCATTCAACATCTCCATATCCATAGCAATTTCATCACTAGCTTATCAATCAAGGATTGGGAAAGGGTCACTAGCACATGTGACACCAATCCACTATGGGATAGGTTTAATGTCATGTTTTTATATGCTTTTATTTGGTTTCCCTTGTTTCATTTATGGCGTGATTAACATGGCTTATTATTCCATAGGGATGTTGAAATGTTGCTTTATTTTAAACTAACCATTTGCAGATTTCAGCAACCACATAATGGCGTTAGAAGGAGGGCTGGCTTTATATGATCTTACATCGCCATCTTAAGCTGATGAATCTGCTTTATATGACTGTTGGATGTTTGAACTTTATGTGGTGTAAATTTTAACTTTCAGATTTATGCTTATCCTTACATTGTCACTGTCTATTTATAGGTTAATGATGCTCCTGTGATCTCCATTTTAAAGTGGATTTCATTAGTCTCTATAATCTATTTAAATAGATCTACTTTAGTTTGTTTTTGAATGGTGTTGTTTTTAAGAAAAATCTCGTTTGTTATGCAGCATGATTAATAACAAGAATGATGGACCTTCTTTGTCTCATAGTAATGCATTTTTTTTGTGAGATTCAATACAAGCCATCCTTCCTTGTTGTAGAAATCTTTATTCATAGCTTTTGCAGATTACCCAATCCACCATTTAAAATAAAAAAATTTCGGGTTGCAGTCTTGTCCAACAGATTATTCATTCCTTCAAAACAATTTTGTTTCTTTGTCTTAGCTAGCTCGTGTGCTTGCCCGTGCTTCAATATTGTGCATACATGTCCATTACGGACTTTGCAACTTTGATATTTGATAGATATGGGCTAGCAAAGGCTTAACTATGGACTGTGGCTGTCATCTCATCCTTCCTATTGTTTCTACTAGTCGCTTTGTGGTTTAAAGCCTCTCTGATAGACATTAGCACAGTTTTAAAGTGAGTCTTTCGGTTCTAAATGTGAGGTCTCAAACCTTAACTACCATTTATCTCTGCTTCCTCAGAATCTAGCCTGAGATTCAATGACATCATTGTCTAAGATTAAATCCCAAAGATGCATAAACTTCATCTACTTTTAATTAAATTAGAAGAACTCAAAAGTTCTTAGGTCGACACTCTTTCTCACATACATGCATTGCTTGTGTGAGCCCATTCCACACATGAATGATTTGAAATCATTTTATAATCCAAAATAATATTACCTGTAAGCTATACTAAAGGGTCCTAGGTTCTAATCTCGCTTTAAGAAGATGTCGTTGGCTTGCGTAGGGTAAAGAATGAGGTTGTGTTTACAAAGTCATTGATAAAACTATGCCTTTATATATTTGAACGGAAATATTCCATAATAGTAGCATACTCATATCCCTGTTCTAATTCTGTTATGATTGCATGTACAAAAGAGACTTCTTTGATATTTCTACAATAACATCGGTCAACTACAGATGTTTCTTGTCATAGAAGGGATGCTGGAGGTAGTTACAGAATCTCTCTTTACACAGGCACAAACTACAAAGCAAAAAATATTTAAAAAGCATTAAAGTATTGCCTCGTTGGGTGTGAATTTCGAATAGTCAATTGCGCAGTTCTTGCACAGCAGATACGTTGCACTTATGGCTCTGGAAAGCGCTTGCTGCAATAAAACATTATAGAATAAAATAAATCTCATTGACTGAAAGCTCGATCCTGATATGCTAGGGCACTGTTCCAAACTAGGGCACTGTTGCAATAAAAGAAAGCCCGATCCTGATCATTTATTACCTGAATGAGATCGATCACGAAATCTTTTTGGAGGCAGTTCAATGACAACATCTGACAAATTTCTTCCATCCTTCATGCTTTTCATGGATGTTACTTACCTTTTTCAAAGCTTCCATTTGTGCACAGGCTGGGAGGTTGTTGGTGAAAGATTTGTTGCTTTTAAACGGCTCACCTCTTGTGGACAGATGGGAAGCAGTGGGAAGTTAGCGAGTCTCTTAGCTGTGTGTTTTGATTTACTTTGAGCACCATTAATAAGGAATATCATTATTGTTTTGGTGATATATGCATTGATAGCTTGACGTGTTTTTCTTTAAGTTTTGTAGATTGTGTACATTTCCCCATAGATTCTATGATCAAATGGAGTTTGTATATTAAATGCTGGAAAAGTGAAAGGAATAGCGAGGAAGGTACAACGAAGGAGGTACAAAAGAAAACGAAGGCAAACAAAAGTGAACAAGGTACAAAGCAAAAGAGAAAGCTAGCAAACGAAAACGAAAGGAGGAGGATATTTTTTGAAAACTCAAAGTGTTTTTTAATGCTTTAAGTGTTTGTTCAACACTTATTTATGAAATTTGTTACCTTTTTGCTCCTAGGGCACTAATTTTTGTTTGGGTCTAAAAAGAACAATTTGATTTTTTCCATTCGCAAAAGGTTAAAATTCAAGCTTAGACACTTACTAGAGTTTGTTTTGGATTAAAAATTGGACAAGAAATCTTCATATTTCATTTGGTGCTTAAAATGAATCACACAATTGCTTTGAAGGCTAAAAAACGAACAAGTGCTTGAATTGTGATTTTGTCTTGGGTGCATTTTGAATGCGTATCCTCTCCCCTTGGGCTTCGTGCGATCTAGGGTGCAAGAGAAACAATCAAAATTCATTTTATTTCTTTGAAACACTTTGATTTGGGCTTAAAAATTGAACATCTTGTGCGAGTATGAGTAGGGGCATTTTCGCGTACATTCTCTTTCTTTGTGCCATCAAAGATTGATCGAGTTACAGATTGTGTCTTTTCTTGCTTTTGTTTATCTTAGAGGGCCCGCCTTGTGGGAAAAAGTAATCACCCAAGGGAACGGCTCAACCGGTAACACTCTAAAGCCAAGAGTATTTCCAGCCGGGATATAAATGTGGATATTGGAAGAAACACCAATATCATGCGGTTGACTTCGACAAGATGGATCCAAAAGGGGACTCTTGCCACGTTGGGTCAACTCCTACGAACGGAAAGTCTGAACTAAAACCCTTGTTTTGTAGTGGCCTATTTATCCATTGAGCGAGTTTATCAAAGTGGTGCATTGGAACTTAGATTCCAAGAAGTTACTTGCCATGTCCGATCTTGGTTGAAATATAGAGGTTAGGATTTCATCATACCTTTATATTTTTCCTTGGTTGCATGTAAAATCTCTCCTATGAAGGGAATGAGGCAAGCCCACTAAGAAAAACGTACCCATTAAGCTAGGATGTCATATTACTTGTTTGAAAACACAGTGTGTTTATCGAAAACATTGGAAAACCATCATTTAACATCATCATCAGAATTTCAAACCCCTTAGTTAGAGAAAATACCTTTGAAAAAACCCAAGAACTATTGCTTGCCCTTGGGATTATGTCCTTAGAGGTTTCTAAGTAATTGGGTTTACATCTTAATTTGCTCTTACAAAGGTCAACATTAGGCAACCCTTGTCCTGATTTCTTGGAACTTCCACATTTCATTTTGTGGGATGAAAAGAAGTTGTGACATTGGACATTTAGTTTGAAACCTAATCAAGAAGTGTGTTTGTGGTAAAAAACTCATTAAGCAAAGATAACGAATTGGACCCCACACATGTGCTTGATATCTTTTGGTCATATTGGTCTTTTGATTGCTCTTAGAGAAAAGTGTGTTCTTCAATACCTTGGCCTAGTAAACAAAGTCTCTCTAAGTCTCTTAGAATCAAATCAAACACTTCATCCATCTCACACATTCATCAAAATTCATCCATCCAAAACAACTTTAGAGCTTTTGAAAACATCATTCTAGACTTGGGTATCATCCTTAAATCAAATCAAAGTCATTTGTTTAATTAGGTATGTGGGAATGCATCCTTTCTCATACATTTAAATTAAATCAACCATCCTTTGAACAAGTTCATCCTAAGATCACATCCAACATCTTAGGGTTTACGAGTTCATCATCCAAATCAAACAATCAAAATCAAGCCCTAAGTCTAGCATTGATCCAAAGTCCCTAAACGTTCAAACACTCATATCATTTACACATTTCATCCTCCATCTCGTCATTGGTCCTAAGAACCTTAGAGGTCACTTTTCATAACAAGGTCAAAATACAAGAAGAACATGGAATATAAACTTGATCCATACATCTTGGGTAATCGAAATCAGTTGAATCTTCAAAGCCTTGCAATGCCTATCAATTATCAAATTCCATGCATAGGATCATTGCCTTCGACAAATGTCAATGGTACAACAAGTGTGAGTATGCCCAAGTCAAAGTTTGGAACACATTTCCCAATGATAGATCTAAGTCCAAACCTACAAATCCACCAATCGAATAATCAATGCATGAGCCTTGAAACGAACAACGTCATTCCACCAAATCCCTACAAACCAAATGTGGATGTACCAAGTGCAAGTTTTTGAAACATGAATCCTAACTCGGAAAACTTTGGAAAAATTATTCCCAATACCAACAATGTTCATCCTATCATGCCAAATCTAAACATCATCCCAAATCAAAACATTATCCAAAGTCAATTTTCCCATAATCCCATTCAAAAAACGCAAGTAGGCATCCCAAATCCACTTAAACAAAAGCCAAATCAACTATCTCAAGTAAGTCAAGATCAAAATCAAGAACAAATTTGGCGAGATCAAATTGCAGAACTTTCCAAAATAGTTGAGGCATTGCGCCAAGGGAAATCTCCACCACCCATATCGACATCATTCATTAGTTTAGGGCTTCCCCCTTTACCTAGCACCAATCAATCCACCCAAATCAATCCACCTAACGTCAATCAAACCATCATGTAAAATCCTTCGAATATACCATCGACATCACACTAATGGATGGTATCTAATCAAACAACATTGACCCCAAATCAAAATTTGGTCTCCCAAGGACCTATCACCTCGGTCATTCCAACCATCACTATCCTTTCAATCATTCCAACCACCACTATCATGCCCATCACATCTCAAACATTCACTATCGCTCCAAGTGTATCTCAAACACTTGTCACTACATCCAACATGATTCTAAATCCACCACCACCCCCACCACCACCAACTTCCACCACATCAAACCAATATAATGTGACATTACAAGCTGCTTTTCAAAAGGGATTCCAACAATATCTAGCCATGCAACAAGCAACACAAGTGAAACAAGTGCAACAATCCTCTCAAGTTGCCCAAGCCTCTCAAGCTACCCAACCAACATGAGCACAAACACAAAAGATGACAACTATTGAAAACAAGGATCAAGATCACTCCATCACTAAGCACACGTTTACTTCATCCAATGATCAAATCGACATATGTCAAGAGTCACTTTTGAATCACGATCAAAATCCACCAACAAAAATTGACAATGAGCCAATTCAATAAATATCAACATCACTTGACTCTATGGTCGAAGACATTCACAATCTCTCCACCGCAATTGTCGAAAACAATGATCAAAACCTCTCCATCGAGGAGCACATTGAGGATGTATGTACACAATCCAATGATCAACTCACCATTCATCAAGAGCCACTCTTTAGTGATCTATTTCAAGGAGTGTTAGGATTATTTGATCCTATTGACATAATGCACGATCCATCAATCTATGATCATGACGAAAATGTCTCTACATCACTTGATGAGTTAGAGGACATATCTCAAGAAGTTATTCGAAAGCAAGATCAAAATCTTTCACTAAGGTCTAGCAATGGTCATTTTCAAAACATGTTGATCCCCTTTGACCTCATGGTTATAGATGCTGAAGGAACCTTGAACTTGACCATTCCTAATGATGACATCCAAAAGTCCTTTGTAAGAAATCCATCCTTTGAAGCTGCCCCATGTCAAGAACTTGATCCAAAGCATGTCAAAAGCAACTCTGAAATTAATAAAGATCAAGAATTTGTATCTTCAAGATACTACAATAATCTAATGAACACTCTCTTATCCATGCAAGATGATCATATCCATGTAGCACATACTCCTCCATCTACCCATGAGAGGCTTTCTACATATGGGCACGTAGATGATCTTCATCTAGAACAAGATTTTGTTACACAAAAAGTGTAGATTATTAACTCCTACAATCAAATGAAGTTGTCAACATCAAGATCAAATATGTCCCAAACTTAGATTGAGGACATCATGAATAAAGATATCCATCATTATCCGCTCAAGGAAACAAGTCAGATAGAACATCCAAAGTTAGCGAAGCAGCAAATTGAAAGAATGTCACCTACAGTGGTCATCTATTAGAGAACACTTATTGAACAAGAGCTCTTGGAACAGGAGAAATCAAAGCATGAAGGTACTACTTCCACCATACTGGGGGCAACTTCATCTCAAGCAAATGTCAACATAGGGAGCATGAAGAATCCTTATGATGAAACTAGTGTTAATACTACAACCAGCCATGCCATGAATCTTCATCCATCCATCACCCCATCCACGAATCGGGACCAACACCAAAGGAAAGTGTTAAATCAAAGTATAAAGAACGTTATCAAAGCAAAGGAATCCAAGCATGAAGGAAAAATCAAATACATATGGATACCAAAGAATACAAAGAAAGATCATCCCTATCAAACTCCATCAGTCAAAGAAACTGGGGGGAAAAATAAAAAAGGGAAAAGTATCCATCAAAGATGTCAGCAAAAGAAACAACAAGCTTTTCAAGCAACGTACAAAGTGTATCAAGCAGTTGGTCCTAATTCCATGCACACTTCCGTATCCACCCATCATTGCTCATCTTCCCAAGTTTGGAGAGTCAAAGGTTCCAAACTGTCAACCAATCCATCTCTTATCCCTAAACACACTCCATCCATGCCTCCACGCATAATATCCAATTCTTACATTGACCGTGTATTGACAACGACCCTTCATCATAAGGATTCAAAGGGCACTCTATCACGATGTGCGCACAAAGACAAAGTTAACTCCAGTATCGACAAAGCAGATCAAGAATCCCAAAAATTGTATTCAAGTGCACGTATCTTGGAAAACCAGCTTCTTCAAGCAGGATATCGATGGCACGTCATGATAGGGGCATCTACGTCAACACCACTAGGTGGTTCAGCATAAATCTTTTAGAAAAATAAAAAAAATAAAAAAAGCAAAAAATCCAAAAAAATCAGAAAAAGGATTGAAAACAGTAAAGATAAAAATCGTCCTCTAGCAAAAACCGCATGGGCGGCGCTTTGGGCAAGACCATGATGAAAACCTGGAAAACAGGCATCATGTGTAGAATCGAGCATCTATGTGCGCTAGTTCAGTTGAATGCATCTCAATCATCCATAATAAATCGAGCATTCCATCCATCTTATCCATAATAAATCCACTCATCCACACACCATTTATCCAATCCATTTTCATCCATCTTCATGATCCATAGTCCAAGTTATCTTGATCTTGATGAAATTTTGGGGCACGCTTTACACTTGCTTATGATAAACATCTTGACATGGGCCGTTTTCATTAATCCTATCCTATGCAGCATTATCTGAGCTATGAAGCATTATCCAAATGAGTATTCTTTATCCAAGCACCTTATCTTATCACAAGATAATCCTTGGCATCCTTTGCATAATTACCTTATCCATCCATCCATACACCTATCCAAGCATCCACTCATCGCATTCCATACATTGCTAGACAATGGGGGTAGATATTGGCATCTTGCTTCAGGAATAAACCTTGATCTACATCCTCCAACTTATGTGGCGATCTGAACATTGGCAAACGTGAAATCAAATTGGTCAAAGCATTTGTGATCCAACATCCAAATCACTAACCCATGGCATATTTTGACGAGCAAACATCCCTGATCAATCTTCATCATTCATCAAACATCAATCCAAACAATCACCATCATCGTGTCTAGTTTGCACATTAATGTCACATCAATCATTCAAACATATTTTGTTCCAAATCAAGCTTCATCAATCATGATCAATCAAATCCAATCAATCTATAATCTTGGGATATCCTTCCTGATCATTGTGTTGCTTAACACTATCCTTGCATTGTTGTGCATCCTCAACAATGTTATCATCGTCATCAATCCATCAATCAAATCAATCAACCTTAGCTTGGTTTTTAGCAAAAATCATAAACAGAGCACTGATATCATCACATACATCCATATCGAAATTGTCAAAATCATGCAAAAATCCAAAAAACATCAAAACATCAAAAAATCCAAAAACATTCAAAACATCAAAAAATCCAAAAACATTCATAAAAAAGCGTAAAACATCAAAAAACATTGGAATCCAAACTACGCGTCTCTGAGCTTAAACGTAGGCAAGGCTCATCTTTGATTAGCCCCCAAGACATCAAAATCCAAAAACATTCGAAAACATCAAAAATCCAAAAACATTCAAAAGACATCAAAATCCAAAAACATTCAGAAAATCAAAAAATCAAAAACATCACAAAATCCAAAAACACCAAAAACAGCCTCAAAACATTCCAAAAACGTCAAAAACATCCAAATATTTGAAAAAATCCATCCATCTCATCTCGCTTTCACCCACAATAATCAATCATCCATAATAAACTGATTGTCACCTTCATCCTTTGGCAACACAAACAGAAACAATCACAGCAATTGGCAAAAGCAAAGCTTCAATCGTAAAATCAAAATCGAAACAAAAAATCTTTAAAACAAAATCAAAGTCTTGATCATTTTCAAACATGTCAATCGACCTTATATCAACAGCCTATCAATCAATTTATCAAACCATCCTCATCCTATACAATGCATGTCCTAGGATATATCATTCTGACAATGGGCATCATTTTGGATATCACTTTGGATTGTTATCCTATCAAAACAAATCCCTTTGGCTGAAGGTATGAAGAACATTAGCTTGTTTGTGTACTTGATCTTTTCTTTTGATTTATCTTATTGCGCTCATTCCAAGGACCTCTCGATGATATCCGAACGAAGGATTTAGAGAGATAGGAATGGGGCAACGATCATTATCTTTTGTCTGTTGTGCTTGTTGGACGTTCTTGTAAAATAACTTAGTGAATACTTGCTCTGTTAGATATGTATGGAGGATGTTTTGGACAGCTTGTTGACTATTGCATTGATTGGTTATACCTTTTTGTGTTTTGGTCTGACATGTTTGATACTTCTAAAGTGCATCCTAGCAAGGTTTCCGTATGTCAAGTGTGAATAGGAATACTCCTATCTATTTGTTGAGTCAAAGTCCATCACACTAAGTACAATGCCATCTTGGTCCTTCATACCTTGATGCATCATGCTTAGGCGTGTTATCAAACATAAAGTGATCCTTTTAAAATCCCAATCCTTGATAAGTAAATCATCCATCTATCATCATCATTTCTCATCATCATCATCACCTATCATCATCATCATCTCTAATAAAGTCTCGACCAATCATGGACTTGTTGGATCCTCTTGTCATCATCTCATTTCCACACTAACATCGCATCATGAATAGTCCATCATGCATCCATCCTGTGCATCCACAAACCATTAGCATGCATCCATCCTGCATCAACAAACCATCAGTATTCTGAATATCATCTCACATGCATATCATCATCATAATATAGATCTGTTAGTCTAAGCATCTGCATAAATAATCCATTGCATAATCATAGCATATCACATCATCCATCTCATCCGTCTCACATCATATCATCATTTAAGTTGTTTAGGATAATATAGATTTGTTATTCTAAGCATCTTAAAATCATCTCATTTGCATCATCATCCATAACCAACCATTTTGAACCTCTTTATCGCGAGATCGACCCTCAAATCGAATTTTTTCGCTCGATCTCTCAAGGGGGCAACGTACCAGTGTACTTATTTCCACAAGGGCATCTGAAAAATTAATTTTTTTTTTAATTTTGATCACGACAAGTTATTCTTTTAACCAATGCAACAAGTACATTGCTTCAAAGAGGGGGAAAATGTAGACATGTCAAATTTACATCATGCATAATCATATTCCATTCATTAAATAAATCAGGACTTTATTTAATTCAAATCCAAATCATACTTCCTCCTTTTCTGATTTAAATAAATCAAATATTTAAGTCATAAAAGTCAAAGCATCCTAATCATCATCCTAGCTAATTAATCCTAATTAAATCTAATGCTAATCTCACCCACTTGCATTCTCTAGATTTGGCCACTTGCACATGAAATTGCATTTAATTGATTTATCAAAATCTTTATTTTCAACTTGGCATAAAGGGAGAATATTCTCCAAGTTTGAATCTCCCCCCAAGTGGACATGTACACGCAATAGAGCATTTATGAGGCCTAACATGTCTCTTACATGTCCCCTTCCAAAGTCAAACTCAACATTCATTGCACAAATTTGAATTCAATTTTTCCCTCTCATGGGCACTCTTCCCAAATCTTGCACATACATCAACCAATCACCATTTGATAAGTGTCCTTTCATTGGTCCAATCTTAGTCCCACATTGGTCCCTCTTCAACACTTAGCATTTTGAAAATCTATAAAATAGAGGCTTCATCTCTTATCAAATCCTTCACCATCTCTCCACAATCTCTTGCAAGGTCACTCTCTTCATTTGAGATGTGATCTTATCCATTTCACTTCATCATATCCATCATCTACACAACTTGATGCAAGGTCATTCTCTTTGAGATTTGATCTTGTCCATTTAGCATCTCCATATCCATAGCAATTTCATCACTAGCTTATCAATCAAGGATTGGGAAAGGGTCACTAGCACATGTGACACCAATCCACTATGGGATAGGTTTAATGTCATGTTTTTATATGCTTTTATTTGGTTTCCCTTGTTTCATTTATGGCATGATTAACATGGCTTATTATTCCATAGGGATGTTGAAATGTTGCTTTATTTTAAACTAACCATTTGCAGATTTCAGCAACCACAACATTATTTAATGCCATCATGGAATTTCTTGTACAAGGTGAGGAAATAAATAAAAGTTAATTCCACTTTCTTTCTCCAAGCTCAATGTGAAGGCTCTTTGAGGTATTGGGAGAAATCTATGCTTTCCCTAAATCTTCGCCAATGCTTCCACAATCTAAAGAGAAATTTATCCAACCTTGTTCCCATATTTCTAAATGTGGATTATTTAAAATACATTGCAATGGAATAAATAATTATACTTTCCAAGGAGTGTGCATCCATCTCACATCAACCGAAGAAAAGCTCATGTAGAAAAGAAACATAGACCTAATTTACTTATGAAAGTTACATAGTGTAAAAAATAGGATAGTGCCATATGCAATACATGTATGCAAGAGTGTAAAAAAATGACAACAAAAATATTTGACCAACTCAATTACTTAAGTAAAAAACAACAGTAATAAAACAAATTATGAATATAATTTGAGACAAATCAACTAAGAGGCTTTTCAAATAATGAACAAAAGGAAATTACACCTACAAAGATGACCGATCAATAATGGTTATCATTTTCCCTATGTGATACTCATACATGACACCATCCTTCCCCTTGGCATTCTCCCTCTAGTCAAGGATATGGTACTTTGTGTGATGACTAAAACATGAGACATGATTACTAAATCTTAGTAAATGATTAAATCAATTATACATAATTAAAATTATATTAATCTAAAACTAAATATATTATCACAGAAAATATTCATATTTTCTACATAATGAACATTATCATCACAATAAAATACACAAAATCCAAATTTCTTTAAATATTTGAATCATAATAAACACTATAATTTATGAAAATTGTTAAAAAATGATTATTTAGGGCACTACATCCTTCCCCCTTATAATATATTTGCCTCAAAGCTAATATTTTTAAAAATGTAAAGAAATAAGAGTCTCAATTCTTGGGCATATTTCCAAGTTGCACTCTCTTCAAAGTACTAGCTCCATTGGATCTTGCATTGTTCAAGACTGATTTTGGGACTACACTTATTAAACATTGAGCACTCTCAATGGTTCCATTATTATAATGCATGTATCTTGCACCTACAATCTTAACTAATAACATGAATCAAATATTTTATATAAATATTTAGAAGTGGCCCATATTGAACATGTTATGTATCTTGATTAATACAAGTAGTAAAGCAAGATTATAGTTCATGGGGTTGATTTTCTCTAAGAAATTAAAGGGTCCAACAAATCTAGATACCAATTTTCAATGTCTTTGCGAAATTGTATTTAACTCTTGTGTGCTTTCACTTAGATAAAATACTTTTCTCCAACTTTAAATTTTCTAGGTATCTATCCCTTGTTAACATAATTCTTTGTCTTGTTTGTAGCTTCTTTCAAATTATATATTATTAGTTCTTGAGTTTCTCTTCCATATCTTTCACCATCTCATGAATAATGACAACTTGGTACTGTAGTTTATCTAAGATAAGGGGAGTTCTACATTTCCTACTATATAAGGCCTCAAATGAAGCTATGTGTATCAGAGAATGATAGGAATTGTTGTATGCAACTTTAAGCTAAGGGTAGATATACTCCCACTTGTACTATTGATCCATGCACATAAGGTCTTCCACCACTTAGTTTACTCTCTCCATTTTTCCATCCATTTTTTGATAGTAGGTGGTGCTAAAGTTTAGTGAGGTTCCTAAAGCATACTATAGCATAGTCTAAAACCTAAAATATGTTCTTAAATCTCTATCCAATATAATTTTCTTAGGCACACCATAAAGTCATAAAAAATTCTTTATGAACCTTCTTGCTAAAATTGGACTCATTTTCCTTATTACCTAGGATAAAGTGTGTTAGTTTTGTGATTTTATTAGCCACAACCAATACCATATCATTCCTAAATGGATTCAAATTTAGTCCTTGAATAAAGTCCATATAAATGGAACTTTTCCAATAATATTTTAGAATATCATATATATATAGAAATATTTCCAAGTGTACATGCTTATATTTGACTTGTTGACATTCCAAACATCAAGCTACTAAACTTCCAACCTCCCTTTTCCTACCTGACCAAAATTATAGAGGTCTAAGTTTTGTAGACATCTTGCTCATACTTGGGTGCCTTGAATAGAAGTAATTACGACCTTCCTTTATTAGACTATCTTTTTTAACTCACCAATGTAGAGTATGTAAATTCTATTTCTATATCTCAAAAGATCATCATGTTCCAAATAATACCCCTCATATTTTAGAAACTATGAATTCTTCTATAAAGCTTCATGCACCTCAAGGTAGAAGATATCACTTACTAGGTCATTCAACACCTATTACCAAAATATTACCTTTGTGAGTTGCATTATCACTATATGGGCCTACTTTGACTAAGTGCATTAGCAACTTGATTATCCTTGCCTTTTAAGTACTCAATTTCAAAGTTATTTTGACTTATAAAATTTAGATAACCAGTGTCTTTGGTGAGAATTCAAATTCAGTTGGGTGAAGATGTACATCAAACTCAAGTGATTGGTTTGGAGCTCAAATGGATTCTTAAGTACGTAAAATTGTGTCATTTTTACGAGGAGAGAACAAAGGGAATAAGTTCAAGATCATATGGTGCATAGTTTATCTCATATGGTTTAAACTTTTAGGATTCACTAGCGACTACTCCTCCATCCTACATTGGTACACCTCCAAATATCTCTAAAGAAGCATTAGTTACTACTACAAAATGGCCATTAGGTTTAGGTACTATTATAATGTGTATCATGGTTAGTTTTTTCTTGAGGAGTTCAAATGCATGCTAGCATCTCTTTTTCCATACAAATTTCTTACCCTTGCATTGCATGACCATAATAGGATTTGTGATCATGGAGAAAACTTCCACATACCTTTAATAGTATATAGCTAGACCCATAAAATTTTAGAATTCATGCATATTCATAGGTGTAAGCCACTTCATAATGGTTGAAATATTTGATGGATTCACAACTATTCTATCAACTAAAATTAGATGACCAAGGTAGTGCACTTCTTTCTACACAAAGAAGATAGACACTTTCTTATATAACTTATATTCTCTTATCTTTTACAACACTATATGCAGATGTACCATATGTTATCTTCAATTTGTAGAATAAATAAAATTATCATTAAAAAACTAGTACAAAATAATCTAGATACTTATTGAAATTATTATTCATTAAATTCAAAATATTGTTGAAATTTTAATGAAAAGTCTAAAGAATACTAATATGAACTCATAATGAGCATTACAAGTTTAGATATTCCTTGCATGCATATCCTTCTCCTTGATTTAGAGTTGATGATACTCAAACCAAATATCGATCTTGAAAACATAGATGAATGCTTTAAAGACATCATCAATTTTTGACGAAGGGTACTTGTTAAGCATTCTATTATCATTTAATTAACCTTCATTGTTCTTAATGAAGATCACTAGCGCTGAAAGAAAGACACTTTGGTCGAACGATAACATTTCTTAGAATTGTATTTTCAAATCAAACAATTCAATTGTAGTCATTCAATAAGAAACACTGGAAATAGACTCAGTATATGTGGCAATATTTCGATGGAGAAATCAAAATTCCTTTTGGATGATAGCTTAGAGAACTTATTTGGGAATACTTCTTGAAAGTACTTTAGACTAGAATAATACTCAAAAGTTGTGACTTTGTCCTTTTCTGTCTCTTCTCTAGTTGAACAACTGCAATAAGATCTTTGGCATTCCCCATGTAGCTATTTGAGTTATTTTATCTCCATTAAAGAAGATAGAAACACAGTTACTAACATAACACTGAACTAAAAACACCACCTTAACAATCATTGTGTTGATATGGCAGTGTGACTTATACACACAATGTCTTCACTGCTAACCCCACATCTCTTCTTTCTGTAAGATACAGCTTTCAAAAAAGTTGCAGCCTCAACCGCTGAAATCTAAAATGGCCCAGAAAAGGAGAGATTCTAGAAGGTTTTAAAGTACGATTCTAGAAGTTTGTTTTACCCATTCTTTAAAACTAAATTTTATAAGAATTTGTCATCGTGTTATTAAAGGTGCTGACTACGTGTCAGATTTTATTAGCAATGTGCTCAAATGGATGTATACACTGTATGAATTGATTCTGAATAGGCTGCTTGTCTCATCAATACTGGCCAAGCAAAGTGAATCCCACAAAGCAAAGCAGGAGATGGAACATTACCCGTGTTTGGGCAATGGGCACCACTCAATCATTTCTAATGGACTTTAATTGCATGCTTTTCTCTTTTGGAGGGCACTTGCAGAGAAAATAGACTATATAATTCTATGAGAAAACTTGACTGTACATCTGTCCTGCTCTGTTTAATACTAGCTTCAAAAGTAAACTGAACCAGACATATTCTCCTGGCCCTCCTTGTTAGAGACTTTTTTGTTCTTTTTTTAATTGTAGTAAGCCATAAACAATACAGATCAACAGCTGCAGGTATAATAACAGCAAGCCCATCTGTTTGAAGGGAAAGACATAATAACGTGGGGAAGAATTGTTATTAAACAATACTCATTTGGTATCATATTCTCTCAGCTAAACCATACAATATGGAGTTTCAACTTTTATTAAAGTGGTGTAATGATAATTGATAGAGAGTGGAATTGCATATGGAGTTTGTCTTCTCTAAAGTAGACAATAAAACTGTTTTGTAAAGTCTAAGAATCACATAATTGATGGAAGTGGAGTTCCACGATAGAGATTGGAACTTTTGTGGTAAGTGCAATATTGTACGATAGAGAAAAGTGGATTTGAGAGTTATAGTCTTGACAAGTGTAAGGAGCACATGAAACAATAAAAATGGAATTAGAAAATGTATTGAATAAAAAAACTCAATGTTTTGGGAGGAAAGCAGGAATGATAAACCTATGTTTATATTTCACATCAGGATTGGAATAGTCTCTTATCATTATGAAGGGTCGAATTTATGGATATGGGTCCTTTCTCTGGGCATAGATATGATAGTTGGTCACATGCTTGTTTCCTTATTTGTTAAATTTGTTATTGTTTCTTTTGTTATAGAGTGATGGTATTTAAGATTATCTTAATAGGGTTTTTTGATTGCTAGAGAACAAGTTCTTGAAGATCAACCCTTGGAAGAGATTGGATTTATGGTTTTGGAAAAAGATTGAGGACAATAAAATTCAACATTCAAATGCTCTAAGGTTATGCAACCCAAAATTAGATTCCTTTTAGGTGTTCCAATTAAAGTGTTACAGCATGATCCTTTCATAAATGTGATGATATTCAAATGATCACTCAATTCTCCCTTAATTATCAAAAATCAAAGTATCATAAATGAATGCATGTGAAATGCCTTTAAATAACATTGCATGGTAATAAATTACACAAATCATGTACCAAGCTAGTGCATCAAGGGAATAAAATAGGCAAGTGTTGACAAAATGTAAATTTGAAAATTAAAAATTTAAGGGTCATATCTATAAACATAGGATCAATCCCACATCCATGGTATTGACCTAGGATAAGGAAACTATAAACTTGATGTAGGAAATGAATGTCTCAAAATTGGGATGCAATAAATATAAAATTTATGGGAAAATATGTAGAAATAGATGGATAAAGTCAAATGCATGAGAATGTGTCTAGATGTATATAGGTGAAAGATTGGCAAATGAGCCCAACTTCACACAAGATTGTGTCATTTGTCAAATATGTAATTGCATTGATTAATTCACTCAAAATGGGCCCAAAACTAAATGGGTATTGGCATGGGTAAGTGAATCTCACCATTATATTTTTTTACACTTCAAGAGGTGCATGTGAGCCCTAATATTAGCATATATCTTAAAGAAAATGAATTTTCTCGGCAATGAATACAAATTAAATATTAAAACATAAAAGAATATTGTTAGCAGGATAGAGTTGATGTTACAACAAGCTTCATCCACTACAAAGGAGATGCAACATATCTAGCCAACCACCAACATATCAAAAAGGTGCAATATGTACAAAAGACACTCTTTCAAATATTTATACTTAGGTATATAGGAACAAAAGATGTAAATATGTAGTAGTGGTATATATATGATGTGAGATAACATAATGCAATAGAATGGAATGAAAATAAATATAATAGAATAAGGGAAAAGATATCTATGAATATTATATTAAAAATGTCCATATAATGAGATATGATGAATATAATATACCACAAGTTGATTTGAATCATGTATAATGTGTTATGTGGTTTAATATGCATGTAAATAATTATATATTATCAATTTTACTTCTTTTCTTGCCACAATATTTGTAACTCACTACACTGCTCTAACCTTCCTCTTATCATTGATTATGGGGTATAAATATAAACTTTCAAGAGACTTAAGCCAAGATCATAAATCTATACCTATTCTTGCCAGCATCTTAGTTCCATTACTAGGGCCCTAGTAAATCAATAAAGGAAAGAACGATTCAATAGATGTCATTTACAAAGGTAAAGGAAGACAATAAAAGAGTATTTAAGATAAGAAACAAAAAAAATATGACTTTTTGCAAGAACCTCTAGATTCTAGCTCTATGGGATGGGGTTCTAGGCACTTAAGGGATGTCAATTGAAAGGGGGGATCCTAAGGGGATCTCTAAAGAAATATAACTATTAGAATAAAAAATAGGGTTACAAGACATTAGAGATGAATAAATGGATTAATGAAATACAAAATTAATAAAAAATCCCCATGGAAAAAGGAGGTAGCAAGAAATAAAGAGAAAAGAAAAGAAATTCAATTACAAATTAGAGTGCAATAGAGGGGTTGTTGGTATAGAAGATGAGAATTGTTGGAATAGAGTAGATGAGTTAGAGTGCACTAGAGGGGATGTTAGATTATTGAATAGAAAGAAGATAAAGAGGACCCACCATTAGAATAAATGAGCATTAGTGAGTGGTCTAAGGGGGTTACAACTAAACTTAAGAATTCTATAGAACCCAATATGATTCCATACATAAAGGAACATGTGATAATTATACCACTCAATAAAAAGATACACTTGAAAAACTTAAAGACCATTTGGACAAAGCAACTGTGATTCTACAAAAGTTAAAAAAGAAAATATAAGATTATATAATATCTAGGGATTCGTTGGAAGAAGTATGTATAAGTGTAGGGGCTCTTCCATTTAAAATTTTAACTTCTACACCTTAATTAGAAATTTATTTTTCTAATCTAAAAATCACAATTAATAATGGATTTGAAGAATTGGTAACCCCTTCAACAAAATTAAAACCTCTGAACTTTAGTGCAAAATATTTTGATAACATGATAAGTAAGAGTGTTGGTTTACAAAAAGAGAGAATGTTAGGAAATTTGATTCTACAAGAAGATGAGAAGAGTGCAGAGGAGAAATAAATAGAAAATATGGGTGGGTGCATGAAGTTGGGTTACACTTTTGTGGCCAATTCCAAAAAAAATTTGAAAATGACATAACACAATTGCGTTATAACGCGCTCGTGTTATGTCATTTTAAAAGAAAAAAAAAGTGAAAGTGATTCATTTTTTGTTGTCTATTTTTCTGCTCTGCCCACGGCCAAAAACCCTCATTTTCGCGCTTGCGTTCTAGGAGGAGGCATTCTACAAAATTCATCAACAACCGTTGTTTTTTCTTTGCAAAGATGGCACCACAATGACAAAGAGGTGCAAGAGGTAAGTATTGTTTGCTATTTGTTTTGAATTTCATAGTTTCAAGTTGATTTTGTTTGTTTTAGGTTAGGTTTGATTTTTTAAAAAAAAATTGTAGGAGATGCAAATGATCCTGCAAATCCTCAAAATACTCAACAAGAAGAGCAGGAAAATCCTCAATAAAATCAACCTCCCCCACCAATCACTCAACAAAATTTGAGTGAAATTGAGAACAACAAAAAAAAATTGAGGATTTTATCAATAGGTTGAGTGATCCAAATGCTTCAACCACATAAAGAATGACCCTTGCAAATTCATTGAAAGAGATGTTAAAAAATGTAGATTCAATTACCCAACAAATAACTAGATGGCAAGATAGGAGGCAGGAAGCTAGGGCATATTATGCAGATAAACTATCATATAAACAAGTAAAATATTTAAAAATTACTAAAGGTGATTTGTGCTCTTTATTCACTAACCCTAGAACACATCAAAATCTTAGCTTCAATGCGAAGAGGTTTCCTATTCATTGGTGCCACCACCAAGAGATTAGGAACCATTTTTATGATAGGTGGTACTTGGTATTTGATTACCCACCGTGCAACAATTGTGAAGTCCCCCAATATTTTCTTAGGAAACTATACAGTGAGTTCGTATTGAACCAAATCCCAAATTATTTTGATATGAGGGAGTTCCAAGGGAGAGGTGGGGGGTTGGCTCAGGATAGGTCCGGTGCATAGCTGGATCCTGCGGGGCAAGGGAGACGGCCTCTCGCTAGGCCGCCTCGCAAGCACATTATTATGCATGTCGTTGTGAAGGAGAGTGTCAACGTAGAGACATTGTAGGTGATCAACACTTTGACCCAGAGTGTCATCCATCATACTAGCCCTATTGTACAACGCCATCCAGTGGAGTCTTCGGGTGGTGGCCTTCAAACCCATGTGTGTCAATCTTGCGGGGTGAATTGTTCATATGACCCCACCAACACTCAGGAGGATGCTACACAGGATCCGTATGTTGCTACGCAAGATCCGTATGTTGCTACGCAGGATCCGTATGCATCTACAGGGATGGAGAGGATGACTGACATTTTGTATCATGCATATGGCATTGATACTTAGGTAAAATTCAACATGTTCATTGAATTTAATTTATTAAAATTTGATTCTAAAATACAAGATTAACTAATTTAGTTTTATTATTTTAATAAAATTGTAGGGTCACAGTGTTGAGACTAGATACACCGTTCCTCCACCTACTTATTTCTACAGTACACCTATCAGCGGGGTATGTAACTAGTAAACAATTATAAATTTATTACATGTTAATAGCATTGTTTTACGAATGGTATTTTAATATGTGATTTTGGATGTTGAACAAGCTAATATTAGACGTTTCAAGCAAACACCTCCTAGTGCTAGTGGATTTACTCAAACGTACATAGAGGTAATAGAATAAAGAGAACTTAACTAATGAATTCTACTTAATAGATTTGTGTAGTTTATATTCATATTTTTGGTTACGTTGCATTATACATCATTCAAACTCAAAGCATTACTTCAAATTCCATAAATAATAACTAGATGTTGATAGATGACAAAATTTCAATTGTACAATATAGTTGTTTAGAAAGTCAACATAAGCAACACGATGCAATTACTTCACATGGAGGCATGTGCTTGCAAAGGTGCACCAACATGACAAACTATGGATGCTTGGAAAAAATCTATGAAACCATAATAGTAAGCAATAGCATAGACAAGGAAATTAGTAGTTTGAAAAAATGCCTCGAAGAAATACGGTCTCATGGGCATTTCTTTGAGGCATTTCTTCAAACTACTCACCACCTTTCCTATGATACCACATTTTTCATACATGTTCACCAAAGCATTTTATCAAACTACTCACTTCCTTGCAGTTGCTGCTATGGCTACAAGCCTAAAATAGGTGCTTTCCAACAAACTATATGGATGCTTGGAAAAATATCTATCAAAGCATAATAGTAAGCAATAATACCATAGAAGGAAATGAAATTTTTGAAAAAATCCCTGGAAGAAATGCTATCTTATGGTGATGGAATGCCATGACGTGCATTTTTTTGTAATGGCACGCCATCACCACGAGACCCCATTTCTTTTGAGGCATTTTTTCAAACAGTTCACTACCTTCTCTATGCCACCATAGTTATCGTACATGTCTATGAAAGCATTTAATCAAATGGTTCAGTGGCTTGCTGCTATGGGTAAAATCCTAAAAACACATCCTTTCGAACAAGATATGGATAGGGAAAATAGTAAGCATGATAATCAGAAATATATAGTTTAATACTTGTACTCAAATTTTTTTTCATTAGATCTCATACATTATAAGTCAAGACGTGGATCGCTATTGTAACTTTTTTGTGATTGAATAATTTGTTGTTTTATTTTCAGATGTTGGTGACAAAAACACCTCCAAATGTTACGAGGGAAATGGATATCGGTGTTTCATCCACTATACAATCCTCAATGGCTTTGATAGGGGAGGTATGAGGCAAATTACTAAATTTCAATTTACATTCGTTGTTATAGATGTTAGTTCTAGTGAAAATTCAAACCATTATTGATTCATAGTTTAATTCCTATTTGGATGGTTTATACAAGGCTTGAGCATGCCTCAGCATTAGCGTGCAAATATTTCCATCATGGAGAGTGATCGTGAGATGGCCGTAAGTGATTATTTTGTTAAATATATCATTTTTTATAATGTAATTTCTATATATTAATGTCTTTACTTCTTATTGTAACAGTTAAAACTTCACCAGGAGCTAAACTCTAGGAGGAGCAGTAGGAGCACTCCTCGAGCACAGCAGAAACGAGTGATGGACTTATCACCAAACAAAGGGAAATAATTTATTTCTAGAGCATGGAGAGAAATGAATTTTTGAGTCCAGAGCCCTTTGTTGTATGCCTAGACATGGTAATTTTGTAAATATTTTGTATTGGATATATTTGACATTGTATGCCTATATGGCATTCTCGTAAGCCTATAAGGCTATTTTGTAACTATATTTTATACTTATATCGACATATATTGATTTATGCGTACATGGCTATTTGGTTAATACAAATCTTTTTTATCGATGGTGTCCATATTTGCATTAAAAATTCATGGTTCAATAGATATGAGTTACGTGTATTCAAGTGTATACTTTACAACTTACATGTATAATTTTGGACTTACGTGTGTTCCAATGTATACTTTGTGACTTACGCATTTTCATGTGTATACCTTGTATTCATGCATATACTTTGTATTAAGTTGTGTATACTATGTATTTGTGTGTATACTTCAAGGCTTACGTGTTTGTGACTACTTGTGCTTCCCTTATACATGTACATGCTTGAATTATTCATGTGTATACTTATTAATCAGTTAGCCCTAGAATTGATCATTTTTTTCCTTCATGGTTTGTCTTGAATAAATTAATTGATTGATAGTAAACAACTAAGTATCTAAAAGCAAAAAACATGTTTTCAATTGGTATTCCATGAAATGATTGATAAAAAGATTCCAATTTATATTTAATCCTTTGATTGGAACAATTGAATTAAGCAAAGGATACATAATCTTCATGTAACACTTGCAAAACATAATATTCAGAGTAGATGAAGTAGTCAACTTCTTGACACATTATCTATGTTATCCGGGTTCTTCTATTTTAGCCCTGGTTCTGGTTCTGGTTCGCTCAGGTGGTGCGGGTCCTAGTTCGGTTCTCCTATGGGTTCAACCAGGGTCCTTCATTTTTGGGTCTGGTTCGCCCAAGCAGAACCCAAGAGAACCCAGGCAAAACCCAGATGGAACCTAGGCAAACCAAGACAAAACCCGTGTGCCTAGGCATCCAAAAAAGTCTTTTTTTGAACATTTTTTTAATGTTTTATGGAGTTTGGCTTTGACCCACACCCAAGGGAACCCTAAAAGTGACATCTAAATCACTTCAAACACCTTAACTACCTCATTCTTATTCATTTTTTTAGCAAACAAGCATTTTAATTCCAAGAGGTTGAGCTTTCATTTTTTCTTGCTAGATTGAAAGCGGATTGTGACACAACTTTCTTTTTTCAAAAATTGTTCTGCATCATTGAACTGATAATTTATCACACATTTGTAGAGAAATAGAGGAATACTACAAACTAAAGCACATTACACTTTTGTTCTCACTAACTTTATGTACTCTCCAACATCTCTCTTCTCTCATGCGAAGAGTTGGAACTGCTTGGCCATGCCTTTGCATCATTCAAGAAGTTTTTCTCTTTTTGACAATGTCAAAAGCATGGCTGCATATAGATTAGGCAAAAGACTTTTCCTTTTAGATTAGCAATGCATGGAAGTTTCAAAAAGTATCCTTGACATGTTACAAAAATATATGTGTTTATACCATAGCAGCAAAAATCTTTTGGGAAAAAATTTGGCAAACCAAAAGTACAAGATTTTTTGAAAAAATAGGGAAAAAGTCTAGAAAAAATTGAAAAAAATCAGATTTAAAAAGAGAATTAAAAAAAAGTAGAACAAGAGATAAAAACTTTTTAAAAAAAATTTAAAGGAATTTCCATACCATAGAGATATAAAGAGAAAATAAAATAAAGGTTTAACTAATAAATTGTAAAAAATAGATTTTGTAGTTTATATTCATATCGTTGATTACATTGCATTGCACATATTTCAAACTCAAAGCATTGCTTCGCATTGCATAACTAATAACTAGATGCTAATAGATGACAAAATTTCAATTACAATATAGTTTTTACAAAGTCAACCTAAGCAATTATGCAATTACTTCTCATTGCATAACTAATAACTAGGAGCAGCTGCCAATTGCATTTGCTTGTCATGCCATTCTATGAGACCACATTTCTTTGAGGCATTTTTTCAAATAGTTCACTGCCTTGTCTATACTACCACATTTTTGATACATGTCTACCAAAGCATTTTGTCAAATAGTTCAAGTGTTGCCTTGTTGCTATGGTTGAAATCCTAAAACAAGTGCTTTTGAACAAGCTATGGATGCTTGGAAAAAATCTATCAAAAGCATAATAGTAAGCAATATCATAGACAA
>VDFB02047230.1:639672595-639711478 GCA_007258455.2 Sequoia sempervirens | reverse complement strand
ACCAAAGCATTTTATCAAACAGTTCACTTCCCTTGCTGCTATGGCTAAAAGCCTAAAATAGGTGCTTCAAACAAGCTTGGATACTTGGAAAAAATCTATCAAAGCATAATAATAAGCAATAGTAGAGACAAGGCAACGAACTATTTGAAAAAAAGCCTCAAAGAAATATGGTCTCAATGGTGATGGAATGCCATGACAATCCATAACAATTTGCTTGTCATGGCATTCGTCATGCCATTCCATCACCATGAAGCCACATTTCTTTGAGGCATTTTTTCAAACAATTCACTGCCTTGTCTATGCTACCACATTTTTCATACATGTCTACCAAATCATTTTATCAAACAATTCACTGCCTTGCTGTTATGGCTAAAAGCCTTAAAAAAGTACTTTTGAACAAGCTATGGATGCTTGGAAAAAATATATCAAAGCATAATAGTAAGCAACAAGCTATGGTCTCATGGTTTTTTTTCATGTGAAAATCAGCGTGATTTTATTCACATTTTTTTGTAGGTTATAAACACATTTTTTTTTGGCAATTTTGCTGTTTGAAATGGGAAAAAATCGTTGACCAAAAGGTCAAAGATTTTTTCAAAAAATCGAGGAAAAAATCATCCAGCCTGTAGATTTTTTAAAAATCGGGATTAATTGGGATTTTTTGTAGATTTATGCTTCTATGGTTTATACACTTCAATTATGCAGCCACCCTTTGGTTCTTTGAAAGAAAAATCTGCCTATGCCACTGTTACACTGCAAAGGTGAACCAGATTTTGTATTATGGAGCTATATTAAGCTGCCACTCTGAAGACCAATGTAACAATGATACAAAATAATGTTTGAGACTACAAGAAGACATCAAAATGGCTAGTGTGCTAAACAAATTCTTATGATTTACGAATAATTTTGATAACTCTACTCAGTTGGCTTCTTTTTTCAAAATCATACAAATTGAACCCTAGCATCAATAGACTCTGTATATCAAGCTACCACAATTCAAGTTTCAATGATGAATATTTATCATGCATGTTTTAAATGACATTCAAGTTTATGGTGGTTTTGTTGTTTATATGACGATATGTGATATTATATTCCTAATTCATGCTTCTAGGTTGCATAGATATATATTTTGTTTTTACATGTTTTTTGTACCAATGAACCCAAAACGAACTGAACCCCCTCCAAATTTTTTTGGCCAAACCGGAAAACCGAACCCCCAAACCTGAACCTCAAAACCTATTCCAACACTCTTCATTTTGCCTGCACAAACTTAATTAACCACCAAATTATGTTTCCCCTTGACTTTACCCATGTTTACTCCCTCAAACCTCTCTTTTTCATTCAAGCCCTTGTTTTCCCAACTAGGGAGTGTCATGCCATAACATACTTTTGACCTCCCCTATCCTTGTAGACCTTTTGAACACATCAAACTCCACAATCTAACCGTATTTCCAACCTATTCTAACTTATTTTCAAGCAATTTCTTATTTTCACCTCTTTTAGCCTTGCTTTTAAGGGGCCTCAATTTTGAATTTTCAACAGGAGCAGTGTTAGTAATCTCTTCCAATGCCTTAATAATTCTATTTCCTTATTCCTACTCCCTATCCTATTTACATCAGGCCCATATCACCGAGACACAACCTGAACAATAGGTGGAATGGCCTATTTCAACATACTACACTCAAACCCTTAAGGGATCGATCCGGTTGAACGTAGCTCAAAGCGATTCAGCGTGTTTGGGTGAAGAGGACCATGCCTAGTGTAAACATTCCTATTTGGATGCGTTGGAACAGTCCGTTTGGTCACACGAGCTGTAGAATGAAAGTTGCACCACTTTGCAACTTTCCAATGCTTCCATTTGACACTTTTTCCATCAACTGAAAACTAGACACCACGAGAAAACCACTCTGAGATAACGAAAACCAAGAGAGGTTATTGTAGAGGGGCCCAATGTGATCCCATGGGATCAAACAAGAAGTTTCTAAGAGTCACAGTGTTTGAGTAACCTCATGCTAAAGTTTGCGGCCATTTTTCCCTTTAGACCCTTAAGGGATCGGTCCGATTGAACGTAGCTCGAAGTGAATTTGTGTGTTTGGGTGCAAAAGAGGACCATTCCTAGCATAAAAATGCCTATTCGGATGCGTTGGAACATTCTGTTTGGTCACACGAGTTATAGAACGAAAGTTGCACCACTTTGCAACTTTCCACTACTTGCATTTGACACTTTTTCCATCAACTAAAAAATGGACACCACGGGAAAACCACTCTAAGATAAAAAAAACCGAGAGAGGTTATTGTAGAGGGGCCCAACACAATCCCATAGGATTAGACAAGAAGTTTCTAAGCATCATGGTGTCTGAGCAACCTCATGCTGAAGTTTGCAGCTATTTTTCCCTTTGGACCCTTAAGGGATCGATTCAGCTGAACGTAACTTGGAGTGAATCCGTGTGTTTGGGTGTGAAAGAGGAGCATGCCTAGCATAAAAATTCCTATTTAGATGCATTGGAATAGTCTGTTTGGTCACACGAGTTGCAGAACGAAAGTTGCACCACCTTGCAACTTTCCACTACTTGCATTTGACACTTTTTCCATCAACTGAAAACTGGACACCATGGGAAAACCACTCCGAGATAACAAAAACCAAGAGAGGTTATTGTAGAGGGGTCCAATGCAATCCCATAGGATTAGACGAGAATTTTCTAAGCATCACGGTGTCTGAGTAACCTCATGCTGAAGTTTGCAACCATTTTTTCCTTTGGACCCTTAAGGGATCGATCTGGTTTGTTAGCTCTCAAAAATGCAAGTTTGAACCACGAGAGGTTGTCAGGCTCTCACAACGTTTCAAGGTAACAAACAAGGCCAAATGATTTGAACCTTCTTCTCTTCAGGTGTTGCTAGACCTAGGCTAGTGTACCTATAACAGTGAGCCAGACTTGACTTTTGTTTATTTCCTAAAGTGATTTACCCATAGTGGCAAATGGGAATGGATAAATGAATTTTATTCTAGTACAAATTGTATAAGCAATATCAAGGATAAAATATAATATGTTCATATGTAAAAATGAATGAAACTAAACAGTGGAGTGGTAGAGACTAGTGACTTATTGGGTGTACGAAGTCAAATAAAAGACCTAAAATAAATAACTTCTTTCTGGCAGATACTCTAATTGTTTGGCATATAAATTTGAGTTTATAACTTGTATAGACATGCAAGAATATGATTACCAAGCTCTTCTTAATGATCCAAATGAGATTCCCTAATTACTATGATTGACCAAAAGGATTTAATCTTTCCTTGAAAGAACCAATTAATCAAACCATATAGATACAACAAGTGTGCATTGATAAACTGAATATACGCTTGTTATATCAGTTTAAATAATTAGAAAACATCAACCTTGGAGACAACTTCAACAATACTTTCAATTAAAACAACAAACAACTGATACCAGAAATCGGCCACCAAATCAAATGTCTTCCATTGATATCTCCATTGTTTCATACATGCATCATACTAGTCTCAAAATTGTAAACATTGTAATCTACTGTAATTTTATTCAATTTGCCCTCCTCTTTAATTTGTTGTCAAAAATGGGTATTTATACATCATCAACATGAAAGGACGCATCCTTTCATATTCAAATCTCGGGCGATCCATTTGTTTGAAATTTTACCAATGTTCATCAGACACCTACTAAGACATCCTGTAGTTTCACCAATGTTTTGAGTCTCTCTGACTACCATAGATTATATATCACTATGATATCCTGCAGTATCACTGTTGCTTTGAGTCTTCCCGATAATTATCCCTTCAGTCTTAAGTATATTGTTGTGACTTTCACCGATGCAAACTTATCGCTGTGACATTGGGGGTCGAGTAGACACTCCGCTTACATCATGTCTTACCGAAAATTTTCCTTCAGTCTGTTTCTTTTTTTCAATTCTGATCACCGAGACATAATGATTATCTTGTCGATGGAAGAACACTCAGTGTGACCTTCTTAGCTCTCTGCAATGAAGTCTATCTCACCGATGAATTTCATTATCGGTGAGACCATGAATATCTCCAAGTCCCTTTACCTATGTAAGTTTGTCATAGCGACATGGTGGGTCGGCAGGACTTCCTCGAACTCACCCTGATAACATTATACTATCAAAAAAATCCACCTCTGCTTTATCAGCAAGACCAGATGAATGCTTCAGGATGCTACTCCGATGACTCTAGTCTCGTCAACACATCTCTTTGTGCTTCGATTGATAAGATGCATATAGGCCCAGTATGACTTATCCCGATGTTTACTGTCTTGCTTATAGCATCCTTTTGTCATTGAGACTGCGAACTATGTCTTCTCTATGTGTATCATCAAATGAAATCTTAATGGTATGACATTCTCGACCTCTTGCCGATATGCTAAAAAAAAACATACATTAGTATAAAATAATTTTTTGGGTCGGTGAGACCTTCATCATTCATGCTTATATGACTTATAAATTCAAATACTCAGGTTTAGGTGAATTCTATAGGACCAATGATGAAGACTAACTAAAACATGGGAAAATATGTTATGCAAACCAAATTCTTTTACTTATGGTATGGGCTTCTTAGGAAACTAATGAGTATAAACAACCATGAAACTTTCAAAATTTTACAGTTCTAACAATGGCTCCATTTGGGGATGAATGATTGTGAGATCATTGCAAGGATTCAAATCTCTGGATGAGCAGACCAAACTTTCAGGGTTATGGAATAATGAGAAGGATGGAATGAAAAGAAGTGGAGATGAAAATGATCCTATACTACTATACATGGAGAGAGTTTATTTTAAATGAATGAATTTCAGGATTGTCCATGTACTGGAAATTCCTATTCCTTTTATTTCCTAATCTATTGTGCATGGAGAAAATTCTAAGAGGATTTTCAAGGGTTGTCCATGCACTAGCAACCCTTAATCCTCTATATTCTTCAAGAGAAAAAATGCTTTAAAAATTTCCCATGTACAGGCAACTCTTGTTCTTCACCAGTCATGTTTTGTAAATAATATGAGTCTTCACCTCCTTTACTAACAACAACAAAGGGTCCTAGCCACAAGGCTTCAAACTTCTCATGCTTTCCCTTCTCCTGACACCTTGCATTCCACATCAGCACCAGATCATTTTCTTCAAATTTTCTATGTTTTTTTTTTCTATCAAATAAATACTTCATTTGTTCCTGCAACTTCACATTCTAGTTTTGAGCTACTCTTCTTATCTCATCAAGTTCAGCCAGCTGCTCCATTCTTTCCTCCATTGGTTCTAGAATGTCTATATCTTCCTGAAGGATAAATTTGTAAACTGGTAACAAATTTTGTAAAGGCATCCTAGCTTGTGCATACACTAATTAAAATGGGGATTTTCCAATTTCCTTTTTTATAGTGATCCTATCAGTCCACACAACCATTTTCAACTTTGAATCCCAAGCCCTCTTATTCCCACCTAGCATTCTCCTTATGATTTTTAGAAGACTTTTGTTGTTGGACTCTGCCTAACCATTAGCTTGCGGGTGGTAAGGAGTTGCATAAGAAATAGTGATGCCATATGTGCTGCAAAAATATTTGAACTCATCAGATCTAAAACACATCCCATTATCTGTAATCAATCTTAATGGTGTACCAAATCTGGTAATAATGTTATTTATTAAAAAATTGATCACAACTTCACTTGTTGCTTGCTTGGTTGGGACTGCTTCTACCCATTTGGTGAAGTAATCAGTAGCTACCAATATCCACTTATGTCCTCCACTTGATTTCTCTTGTATCTCCCCGATAAAATCAATCCCCCACTGATGAAAAGGGGCTTCGGCCTGCAAAGGTCTAAGTGGTAAAGCTCCTTGATACTTCATTTTCCCGAAGAACTTCTAGCATGCTTCACATCTTCTTACATATGAAAAGGAATCATTAAAGACTTTTGGCCAATAATAACCTACCCTGAGAATCTTATGTGCAGTTGTCTTTGCATAATAATGGCCTCCATAGACCCCTTCATGCATCTCTCTTAAGACATGCTTGGCTTGTGACTCATCTAGACATAGCAACAACATCCCGTCCTTGTTTCTCCAAAACAAATCACCTTCCATGAACACATATTTTGATGCTTGTAGCTTCAGAGTTCATCTTTGATTATCACTTAATCCTTTAGGGCACTTCATGTGTTTAAGGTAATACATGATATTTGTATACCAAGGAGTATGCTCAATACTCGCAATTGCATTTCCTTCATCTTCTACATTGCAAATTTGATTTTCTTCAATATTTTTTTTTGCGATTAACTTGGCCAAACCTTGACCTCTTACTAATTTGGTGATTTGTATTTCCATATCAAATTCTTGAATTTTATTAATCCACCTGCATCTCTTTCCAGTTACTTCTGATTGTGCCAAAATATCTTTAATAGCTGCATGAGGGACATAAGCTATCACTTTGGCTCCAACAAGATACGGTCTAAAAGCCTTTGTGGCTTTTACCAATGCAAACACTTGTTTTTCCATTATATCATATTTTAATTCTGATCCCTGCAATGACTTGCTGAAAAATGACACAGGCTGCTCATGACCTTCCTCATTCTTCTATAACATAACATCAACTATAGTATGCATTGAAGCAAATGAAAATATTTGAAAAGGTTTTACAAAATCTAGAGATTTAAGGATAGGGGCCTCTTTGATGGCCTTTTTGATGGATATAAAAGCTTCCAGTTCTTCTGCAGTCCAATCTATTTTTTGTCCCTTTCTTAGCATCTTTGATATGGGCTTAATAATTTTAGCAAAATTAGACACAAACCTCCTAACAAAGTTGATTTGTGCAAAAAATGATTGGATGGCCTTGACAGTTCTAGGAATATGGATTTTATCTATGGCCTCAACCCTCTCAGGATCTATTCTAATTCCCTCCTTTGACACAATATGTCCTAAGAGTTTTCCCTCTGTGACTGCAAAATGATATTTTTTAGGGTTCAGACTAATACCATATTCCAAAGCCTTAATAAATATTTTTTCCAGATGTTCTACATGACCTTCAACCCTTTTTGAATAAGCAGTAAGGTCATCTTGATATACTATCATTATAGCATTAATCAAGTATGCAAATGCTACATCCATAGCTCTTTGAAAGGTTGCTCCTGCATTTGTGAGACTGAATGGAATTCTCACATAAACACATGTTCCCCATGGGGTTGTAAAGGTTGTCTTGTACTATTCAGATTCTTTGACTTTGACCTGATTGTAACTAGAGAACCCATCCATCATAGATAACAACTCACACCCTGTTAATTTATGTAGTACAACCTCCATATTAGGTAGAGGATAATTATCCTTGAGAGATGCCACATTTAGATTTCTAAAGTCCACACACAATCTGCTATCCCTGTTCTTCATCCTCATAGGAACCAGGTTTGAAACCCATGTTGAATACTTGATTGGTTTGATGATACCTCCATCTCTAAGCTTTGCCAATTCCACCTACATTTTTGGTTCCAATGTTGGGTTAATAGGTCTTTGCTTCTGCCTAAATGGCTTTGCATCTGGTTTCAATGGGATTTCATTTTGAAAAAAATCTTCCCTATATGCTTTGAGATCTTCATAAGACCATGCAAACACATGTTTATATTTTCTCAATAATGCAATCAACATTCTTCGAATTGTAGGGCTTATTTTCTTTCCAATATATACTTTTCTTGGTGCCAGCTCAATCCCTAAATTGACCTCTTTAATATCCTCCCTCTTGACTGGTGTCTTCTTCATGAGTGACTGATCATTTCCATCATATACCCTCTCCAAAGCTACGAGCCCTTTGGGAAGCTTATTAGTTCTAAGTTGTAAAACCTCCTTCCTGAATACTATCTGCTTTCCATCTACTTCTTCAACAAAGGAATGAAAATCAATTTCTTGAGCTTCATAGTGATCTACACAGTGAAGAAACTTCAGGAGGTCAACATCATCATTAAAAACCTACCAACTGTATATATTGTCAGGCACAACAGGTCTCATTTTGAACTCAATTTGAGACACTCCAGGCAATGTGATGTCATCTCTTCTTAATACTACATTGGCTAAAAAGTTTGCCATTGTGTTTTTTTGACCTATTAATCCACTCAATAGAGAAAGCATCAAACAACTCAATTGTATCCCATACAACATTCCTATATTGCTTCAGCCTCTTGTGTTTTTCTGCATATTTTGATTTATCTTGAGAAACAACTAGCTCTGAATCCCCTAGAACAGCTAACAACTTGATCTTATGTTTTACAGCCATATTCAAACCTATTAATAAAGCTTCATATTCTACTATGTTATTCATATATTCAAATGCTAGAAAAAATGGATATTTAAATGTAACTCCTTCAGGTGAAACAAATACTATTCCTGCTCCATTACCTTCTTGGCTACATGCTCCATCAAAGTACATTTTCTGCACACCATCGTAGTTTTTTGCAACATGTTTATCAATTGGATCAACATTGACTAACTCTAGCTGAGCTGGTTCTATCTTAAAATTTCCAAGATCCACATCACAAAAGAAATTGACTTGATCTTGAGGTACACAATCTACAATTTGGTTCATCCTTGGCTCCCTATACAACTTAACTTTGTAGCCATTCACTGGAATTGTCGCATAAGATAAATCAAATTGGACATTTCCCCCAACCGTTGTCATCCACTGTCTTGATAAAAGCATCCCAAACTGAGGAGGGGTATCAATTACAGTTATATCTATATTATAGGCCACCTGAGGATAAGCAGCTAGTTTTACTTCAACATCTTTCATAACATCTACTACTGGAACATGCCTGCTATCCATTGCATAGCACTTCCCTCCATTAGTATCCACCCACATGCCAAGTTGTTTCATAACTCCAACTGACATGATATTGATAGCAGCACCAGAGTCTATCATGCAATTCCTCAACAATTTGTTGTTTATAAGTAGCGTGGTGAAAAAAGGATCAACTTGTGGGGAATTTACCAATACATCATTTAGACACACTTCTGGGACAATCACCTTCTCTTTCTTATTAACCATTTTAGTGGCCATCTGATTTTCAAAACTTATACTTTTCTCATTTCCATTTGATATCAACTAAATTGCACTATCCCTATATTCCTTAATTCTCATCATCTCGAGTAGTGGGACAAACATTTTTACCTGAGATAAAGCCTAAGAGAAGTCAAAAGAAGAACCCTCTGCCTTAGTCATTTTATTTTTCTCTAATGTTTCTCCTTTGTTTTCTTCCTTCTGGACAGGCTTCTACTTTTCTCTGTATAACTCTTTATTATCCTCTTTTGGGACAAGCATCTGTTCATTCTTATCATGTTGCATATGTTCTATTTTCTTCAAAACTCTGTGTTACTTCTCTGTCTTTCATAAATATTCCCCTGGGAACACTTTCCTTTTCATTCACTGTCCTATTTCTTAACCAATACTTTCTCTTTGCTTGTTCAACTGCAGCAATGGTTAACCTATTTATTTCTTCTTCAGTGGGTCTCCTTATATTGCATTGAGTAGGCACCTCAGCAGAGTGTTGTTCTGCATGAATTTATTCATAATCGGAAAAAACTTGGTGTTCAGCCATGTGGACATTGCACCTTTGATTTGAAACATCATACTCACAGCCTTCATCTTTTGAAGATGAATATTTTTCCTCAATGGGGTGAAAAGTATTTGAGGTCAAATACATTGTGTGATCCTCTCCACTGTTACCTACTAACATTCCTTCTTCCTACATTTCTTGGGCTACAACATAGTGATCTGGGGAATGTGGCCCATCACAACCTTCACACCAAAGATTATTATTGACCATATACACTCCCTTCTTCTTTAATGGATCAGGTGTTTCTTTGTTCCTAAGTCTATCTATTACAGGTTTTCCATCCTTCCAATTTGTATTATAAGGCATGTCATGTAACCTAGGCCTCTCATTTTTGTACGTGTTCTCTTGTTTATACTGATAATTATTGACTTGCTAAGGAACCCTAGGATTATCTCTCTTACTGATCATCCCAATAGCCTTCCTATTGTTTTCAATGGTTAGTGCTATCTTTTGGGCTTCAGCTAAATCTCTTGGAAACCTATTTCTTAGTTCATACCTTGTTTTTGGATCGAATGCATTCAAATAAATACTTAATGCTATAGAATCTGGCAACTTTGACCCAGGTGGTATCTTATTCTGCAATTTGTTGAATATATGGTTAAAATCATAAATTGACTTATTATGATTTTTTTGAATCCACACTAGTTCATGAAAAGCAGGATCTGGTGCACATAGATTTCCATACTATTTGAGAAATCGATCCTAAAATTCTTGGATAGAATCAACAGAAGTTGTTGGCAGGCTATTGAACCAATCCCTAGCTTCTTCGGTGAGTGACATCATGAACAACCTCATATGTAAATCTTCATATGGTATATCCAAATCTTGGACAAAAGCATTAAAACTCCTCAAATGATCTTTAGCAGTAACTACACTACTCCCTATAAATTTAGGAACAAGACTTCTCCAAATGCTATCCATAGGGTAAGGACATAATTGAAACCCTGTCAAATCAAATTGTCTAATCATTGTTGTGTATTGCTTAGGGGGGGGGTTATGCAAGTGTTAATACTGGTACACTAGATTATTGTATTGTGTATGAAGATATGGCACATATTATTGACCATGAGGTGGTTGTGCATTTGTATATTGTGATGCGATATACAGTGGATGGTTTGGCTGCTTGTATTGATTTTCAATCAGACTATGAGGAACCTTTGGTTGATTTGAAGGCCTTGCATGATTGTTTCCTTGCTTATGAGGTGGTATATACTTTGAAAGACTAGCTATCTGAACCTTAATTTGGACTTCTTGTGATTTCAAGTCTTGGAGTTCCTTTATCTTTTGGAGCTTTTGTTGTTCCTGTTATGTTTTTTCTCTTTCTACTTCTTGTCTCTGAAACTCCAACTATACGTCTAATTATTTGTCAGTCAAGAACTCAAAATTTTTTGGAAGGGTTACATGACCAATAGGCTCATTTTGGTTACCCTCCATTCTTTGATCATTTTCCTATTGATACGTGACTCTTTCAGCCTCGAGTTTAGCCTCAAATTCCACCTGTTTCTGAGGATTATAAAAAGGATTTCTTTTTTCTTCAAGGGTACAAGGTTCTCCACTTGAACTATCTCTCCATGTATCATAATGGTCATATGTCTCACAATGTGGTCTTGATGCTTTGTCTTTGTTTGTTATGCACATGTCATTAGCTATCTTCTTATCCTTATCATCCTTATTTAGCCACTTACTGTTGCCACTAGGACCTCCTTTGTGTTGGGATCTTCTACAATTCATGTTGAATTGATGTAATGTTCTTTTTAGAGTACCCACTCACTTTGTTTAAAAGTGAGAAAAGATGAAATATTCTTGATTTTATCCCCAGCGGAATCACTTTCTCTAGAACTTCTCAAATTATGAATCTTTCTTCAATGACTCTATATCATGATCTTCAATTGGATATTCTGCAATGACTCCCCAGTAGAGTCACCAATTTGTTAGGTGTGTGACTTGGATGGGGAGTGCAAATGAAACAATTGTAAGACTTTGGTTAAAGAAAAATTTATGAACTTTATTGACTCTATGGATGGATAGGCTGGAACTAAATTTTTTGATGTTATTCCCAAGTAGAGTCGCCAATTTGTTAGCTCTCAAAAATGCAGGTTTGAACCACGAGAGGTTTCTAGGATCTCACAATGTTTCAGGGTAAAAAACAAGGCCAAATTATTTGAACCTTCTTCTCTTCAGGTGCTGCTAGACCTAGGCGGGTGTACCTATAACAGTGAGGCAGACTTGACTTTTGTTTATTTCCTAAAGTGATTTACCCACAATGGAAAATGGGAATGGATAAATGAATTTTATTCTGGTACAAATTGTATAAGCAATATCAAGGCTAAAATCTAATATGTTCATATGTAAAAATGAATGAAACTAAACAGTGGAATGGTAGAGACTAGTGCCTTATTGGGTGTACGAAGTCAAATAAAAGACCTGAAATAAATAACTTCTTTCTGACAGATACTCTAATTGTTTGGCATATAAATTTGAGTTTATAACTTGTATAGACATGCAAGAATATGATTACCAAGCTCTTCTTAATGATCCAAATGAGATTCCCTAATTACTATGATTGACCAAAAGGATTTAATCTTTCCCTTAAAGAACCAATTAATCAAACCATACAGATACAACAAGTGTGCACTGATAAACTGAGTATACGCTTGTTATATCAGTTCAAATTATTAGAAAACATCAACCTTGGAGACAACTTCAACAATACTTTCAATTAAAACAACAAACAACTGATAGCATAAATCGGCCACCAAATCAAATGTCTTCCATTGATATCTCCATTGTTTCATACATGCATCATAGTCTCAAAATTGTAAACATTGTAATCTATTGTAATTTTATTCGGTTCGCCCTCCTCCTTTATTTGCTATCAAAAATGGGTATTTATACATCAGCAGCATGAAAGGACACGTCCTTTCATATTCAAATCTTGGGTGATACATTTTTTTGAACTTTTACCAATGTTCATCAAACACCTGCTAAGACATCTTGTAGTTTCACCGACGTTTTGAGTCTCTCCGACTACCACAGATTATATATCACTATGATATCCTGCAGTCTCACCATTGTTCTGAGTCTTCACGATAGTTATCCCTTCATTCTTAAGTATATCACTGTGACTTTCACCAATGCAAACTTATCGCTGTGACATTGGGGGTCGAGCAGACACTCCTCCGCTTACATCGTGTCTTGCTAAAAATTTTCCTTTAGTCTGTTTCTTTTGTCAATTCTGATTGTCGAGACATCATGATTATCTTGCTGATGGAAGAACACTTGGTGTGACCTTCTTAGCTCTCTCGGATGAAGTCTGTCTCACCCATAAATTTCATTATCGGCGAGACCATGAATAACGCCAAGCCCCTTTACCAATGTAATTTTATCATAGCGACATGGTGGGTCGGCAGGACTTCCTTGAACTCACCCTGATAACATTATACTACCAAAAAAATCCACCTTTGCTTTATCGGTGAGACCAGATGAATGCTTCAAGATGCTACTCTGATGACTCTAGTCTCGCTGACACATCTCTTTGTGCTTTGATCGGTAAGACGCATATAGGCCTGGTATGACTTATCCTGATGTTTACTGTCTTGTCGATAGGATCCTTTTGTCGTTGAGACTGGGAACTGTGTCTTCTCAATGTGTATCATCAAACCAAATCTTATCGGTATGACATTCCCGACCTCTTGTCGATATGCTAGAAAAAACATGCATTAGTATAAAATAAATTTTTGGGTTGGTGAGACCTGCATCATCTCATGCCGATATGACTTATAAATTCAAATACTCAGGGTTAGGTGAATTCTATAGGACCAAATGATGAAGACTAACTACAACATGGGAAAATATGTTATGCAAATTGGATTCTTGTACTTATGGTATGGGCTTCTTAGGAAACTAATGAGTATAAACAACCATGAAACTTTCAAATTTTTACAGTTCTAACACGGTTGAACATAGTTCAGAGTGATTTCACATGTTTGGGTGCAAAAGAGGACCATGCCTAGCATAAACATACCTATTCAGACGTGTTGGAATAGTCTATTTGGTCACAAAAGTTGTAGAACGAAAGTTGCACCACCTTGCAACTTTCCACTGGTTGCATTTGACACTTTTTCCATCAACTGAAAATTGGACAACATGAGAAAACCACTTCGAGATAACAAAAATTGAGAGAGGTTATTTTAGAGGGGCCCAACACAATACCATTGGATTAGACGAGAAGTTTCTAAGCATCATGGTTTTTGACTAATCTCATGTTGAATTTTGTAGTCATTTTTCCCTTTGGACCCTTAAGGGATTGATCCAATTGAATGTAGCTTAGAGCGATTCCATGTGTTTGCGTGTGAAAGAGGACCATGCCTGGCGTAAAAATACCTATTCACACGTGTTGGAACAGTCTGTTTGGTCACACAAGTTGTAGAACGAAAGTTACACCACTTTGCAACTTTTTGATGCTTGCATTTGACACTTTTTCCATCAACTGAAAACTGGAAACCATGAGAAAACCACTCCGAGATAACAAAAACCGAGAGAGGTTATTGTAGATGGCCCCAACACAATCCCATAGGTTCAGACGAAGATTTTGTAAGTGTAGACATCAAAAATATACTGATTGACATTGTGCATTTGATCCTAACTTACTAGCATCATTTCTTCCTAAATCATCCCTCGGTCTAACCGTTTAATCAAATTCCCCTATTTGATTAAATTCATCAATATCCTCTCTTGATTAAATAAATCACTTTATTTGAATCAAGTCATTTCTTTTGTTAATTAAATCAATCCATCTGATCTAATTATCCCTATTTAATTAAATAATCAATTTATTTGATTAAATCTCTAAAAGTCTATCCATTAAATTAAATAAATTAAAACCTTATTTGATTTAATCTAACACCATCCCTTTTAATTAAATAAATCAAAATCTTTATTTAATTAGCCTCTTATCATATTCCTCTCTTATCTGATTTAAATAAATCCATAAATCTAAGTCAAATAAGTCACATCATCTAATCTCCTGTTAAATTAATTAACCCTTGATTAATTTAACCTCATCTCATGTCACATCCTCTAGATAATGCAAGTTGCACATGAAAATAGATTTAATTCATTTATTAAATCCCTATTTTCCTCACAAGGCATCTTTTGGAATATTCTCTCAATTTGAATTCAAAATTCCAAGTCAACATGTACATCCAACAAGGCATTTAAAACCTCTTACATGTCCTTTGCCTTGAGCCAAGTGGCATTTATTGCATTTTCCCTTCCCTCTTACATGTCATTTCAACAAATTTGAATTCCAAATATTGGCATTTATTGGCACAAACCCCAAATCTTGCACATCCATCATCCATTCATAGCTTGACAAGTGGCATCATATCATTGGATGAATGTTAGTCCCACATTGCTCAAATTTGGACATTCATCCATCTTGAAATCCTATAAATGAAGAGCTCCTCTCCTCATTTTATCATCCACAATCCAAGCAAAGTTACCATGCTAAAATACTTAGCCATTTCCATCCATCATTTGAATTCTAGTTAGGATTTTTGCAGATTTGGCTTGGAGTTCTCATCTTTTGTCAAAGTGGATCAACATCATCAACACATCAAGATTTCATCATAGGGATTGGGAAAGGGCCAATTTTCACATCAAATTGGCACCAATTCCCCCATGGGATCAAGTGTTTGCTAATTAAATTAGGATTAAATCTAGTTTTTATCATTTTCTTTGTGTTCTTCATTATTTTCATTCCTAGTTTGATTTGTAAATGGATTTCATGGGGAATCCTTCTTTTAGCTTGTAATTCCTTGTCTAACTCATTTATTCATGTTGTTTTGCAGGTACTAGGAAAAGGGTTCGCACATTTGGTGCTAGAAGGAGGGCTTGACATCATTATTTTTAACTTTTCCTTGAAATTTTTGCATTTTCTTGACACACAGGAAACTCCAATGCAAGCTTGTCAGCGTCGCTGTTTGAGCACCGCAGGCTCATCAGCGTCGCTATTTTAGCACCGTGGGCTTGTCAGTGTCATTGTTTTAGCGCCACTGGACTCATCCTGCCAAAAAACAAATTCAAATTTTTAACTCCCTTGTTGGACTCGCCGATCTGCAGAAGTTTCAAAAAATCCTAAACTTCGATGCTGGCAGAAACTACAATGTTGGGCAAAACAGTGACGCAATAGTGCTCTTTGTCCTGATACAGAGCGTCGCTGACTAGTAAGAGGTGCTGGGAGGAAAAAATATTGACACCTTCACGAGTTGCGATGTTGGGAGACAGTAAAAAGGGAAAATTTGAATTTTAGCACGTCCTATTAATTTATGATTGCTTCTTCCCCTATTTTTTGCCTTTTAATTTCTGTGTTTTTCCAGAATCTAACTATTTTTCTTCTTTGTAGGTTGGAAATCAAAAACTAAGGAAGGAGGAGCATGGTGATGATACATTGTCCAATCAAAGTGTCTTTTAACACTTAAGTGTTTGTTTAACACTTCTTTAAAAAATTTGTTGTCTCCTTTTTCTTAGAACACTAGTTTTCATTTGGGTTAAAAAAAGTACCTTTCAATTTCATTTCTTGCAAAGGTTAAAATGAACAATAGGATCAACAACTTACTAGATTTTGTTTATGGGATTAACAAATTGAACAAATGTTTATCACTTGTCTCATTGGTGCTCTAAAATGAACTCACATATTGATTTGAGGATCTAAAAAGAACAAGTGTAGTTGTGTTTTTCGTGAGGGCTTACTTAGACTAAAGGCATTGGAAAAGGACGTATGCGCTTCTCTCGCACTTTATAGCGATCTTGAGAATCAAAAGGCCTTTTCCATGACTTTGAGATAAGGCAAAGCAATCACCTCCACACTTTTATTTGGGCTTAAAATTGAACAAACTATTGTGCGAGTGTGAGTGTAGGGGACTTTGTTGCATATATTCTCTCTTCTTGTTACCAAACAAGGATTGATCGAGTTACGAATATTGTTCTTCATTTGCTTTTGTTTATCCTATAGGGCCTACCTTGGGGAAAAATTACTCACCCAAGGGAACGAATCAACCGGTAACACTCTGAACCTGAGAGTATTTCCAACTGGGATATAAATGTGGGTATTGGAGTAAACGCCAGTATCACGCGGTTGGCTCCGACGAGATGGATCCAAAAGGGGACTCTCTCCGTATGGGTCAATCTCCATGAACGGAAAGTCTGAACTAGAACCCTTTTTTTTTAGTGACCAATTGATCCATTAAGCAAGTTTATCAAAGTGGTGCATTGGAACTTTGATTCCAAGAAGTTACTTGCCATGTCCGATCTTGGTTGAAATATAGAGGTTAAGACTTCATTCTTAACATACCTTTATATTTTTTCCTTGGTTGCATGTAAAATCATCTCTTCTACGAAGGGCATGAGGAAAGCCCACCAAGAAAAATGTACCAATTGAGCTAGGATGTCATATTGCTTATGGTTTGAAACACAGTGCTTTAATCGAAAACATTGGGAAACCAACATTCAATGAATCATCAAAATTACAAACCCTTTAGGAGAGGCAAATATCCTTGAACAAATTCACATGTTATTACTTGCCCTTGGGATTTGTATCCTTAGAGGCATCTAAACATTTGGGTTTCATCTCAAATTTGCTTCTACTAAAGTCAACTTTAGGTAACTCTTGCCTCAAATTTCCTTGGTTTCCGCATAATACATTTTGCGGGATAAGGGGAAAGTTGAGACATTAGACATCTAGGTTCAAAATCTAATCAAGAGTTTGTTTGTGGTAAAAAGAATCCATTAAGCAAAGATTAAATCAATTGGACTCCACATATGTGTTTGGCATCTTTTGGTCATATGGTTTTCATGCAAACATTGGTCTTTTGATTTTGAATTACTCTTAGAGAAAGGCATGTTCTTCACTATCTTGGCCTAGTAAAAAATTCCTTCCTAGGTTCATTTAGGATCAAACTAAACATTTCACTCATCCCAAACATTCATCATATCCATCCCACCAACAACTTTAGAGCTTTGGAAACATCATTCTAGACTTGGGTAAATCATCATCATCAAAATCACCTTGTTTAGTTAGGTGTATGGGAATGCATCCTTTCACATACATTTAATTGAATTATAAATCCTTTGAACAAATTCATCCTAAGATCACATCCAACATATTAGGGTTTAGAAGTTCATTATCCAAATCAAAACAATCAAAATCGAACCCTAAGTCTAGCATTGATCCTAGGTCCCTAAACATTCAACACTCATATCATTCACCCATTTTCATCCTCCAACTCATCATTGGTCCTAAACACCTTAGAGGTCACTTTTACAACAAGGTCAAAACACAAGAGGAACATGGAATATAAACTTGATCCATACATCATGAGTAATCCAAGTCAACTAAGCTATCAAAGCCTTACAATCCTGATTGATTATCAAAACTCACACTTATACAATCCATACATGGGATCATTACCTTCTACAAATGTCAATGGCACAACAAGTGTGAGTATGCCGAAATCAAATATTGGAACACATTTCCCGATGGTAGATCTAAATCCAAACCTACAAGTTTTTCAATCAAACAATCAAAGCATGAGCCTTCAAACAAACAACGTCATCCCACCAAATCCCTACAAGTCAAATGAGAATGTACCAAGTACAAGTTTTCGAAACATGAATCCGGAAAACTTTGGGATAAATATGTTTGCAAACCATACGAATATTGTTCAAAATCCAAACAAGATGTTAACGACTCCAAGTCAAGGCAATGTGATTCCCAACATCAACAATGTTCAATTTCAACCTATCATGCCAAATCTAAGTGTCATCCCAAATCAGGAAACATTGTCCAAAATCAAACACAAGTGTGCACTCCAAATCTGCTTAAACAAAAACCGAATCAACTATATCAAGGGATTCAAGATCGAAATCAAGAACAAATTTGGCTAGATAAAATTGCTACACTTACCAAAATAGTTGAGTCATTGCGCCAAGAGACATCTCCACCACCATTACCCATATCAACATCATTCCTTGGTTTAGGGCTTCCCCCTTTACCTAGCATCAATCACTCCATCCAAATCAATCCACCTAACACCAATCAAGCCATCACATCAAATTCTTTGAATATACCATCAACATCACACCAACAGATGGTATCTAATCAAATGACAACATCAATCCTAACAAATCAAAACATGGTCTCCCAAGGACCTATCACCTCACTCATTCTGACCATCACTATCCCCTCGATCACTCCAATCACCCCTATCACACCTATCATATCTCAATCCCTCACTACCATAATCACTCCAAGCGTATCTCAACAACTTTGCACTACACCCAACACGATTCCAAATACACCACAACTCCCACCAAAACCAAGTGCAATAAGTCAATATTGTAACATCGTACTAAAAGCACATCAAGCCTACCAACAAGTGCTTCAAAAAAATCAAGCTACCCAAGCTGCCCAAGCCTCTCAAGCTACCCAAAAAACACGAGCACAAACACGAAAAATGATAATTATTAGGGATATCCATGAACATTCAACCACTGGTGATAGCATTGACAATCTCCCCACCACAATTGTTGAAAGCATTGATCAAGACCTATCCATGAATGAGCACATTGAAGATGTTTCCACCTCATTCGATGACCAACTCACCATACATCAAGAGCCACTCTTTAGTGATCTATTTCAAGGAGTGTTAGGATTATTTGATCCTATCGACATAATGCATGATCCATCGACCAATGATCATATTAAAAATGTCTCTACATTGCCTTATGAGTTAGAGAACATATCTCAAAAATTTACTCCAAAGCATGATCACAATTTTTCACTAAGGTCTAGCAATGGTCCTTTCTAAGACATGTTGACCTCCTTCGACCTCATGGTTACAAATACTAAGGGAACCTTGAACTCAACACTTGAGGATAATGAACCACTTACCATGTCTAACGACGACATCCAAGAACCCTTTGTAAGCAATCCATCCTTTGAAATTGACCCATGTCAAGAACTTGAGCCAAAGCATGTCAAAAGCAACCCCAAAATCATTCAAGATCAAGAATTTGTATCTCATAGATACTATAATTATCTAATGGACACTCTCCTATCTGTGCAAGATGATCATATCCCCATAACACATAATCCTCCATCTACCCATGAGATGCTTTTTGTGGATGGACACGTAGATGATCTTCATCTAGAACAAGATTGTGTTACACAAAAAGAGCAGATTATTAACTCCTATAGTCAAATGGAGTTATCAACATCAGGATCAAATATATCCCAAACTCAGATTGAGGAAATCATGAATAAAGATATTGAACATTATCCACTCAAGGAAATGAGTCAGATAGAATAGTATAGTTCAAAGTTAGCAGAGCAGCAAATTGAAACAACGTCACCTACGATGGTCATTTATCAGAAAATGCATTCTCAACAAGAGCTCTCAGAATAGGCGAAATCAAAGCATGAAGGTACTACTTCCGTAATACTGGGGGCAACTTCGTCTCAAGCAAACGTCAACATAGGGAGAGCAAAGAGTCCTTATGATGAAACTAGTGTCAATACTACAACCAGCCACATCATGAATCTTCATCCACCCATCACCCCATCCACGAATTCAGACCAACTTCGAAGGAAAAATTTGAATCAAAGCACAAAGGACGTTATCAAAGAAAAAGAATCTAAGAAGCATATCGAACAAATCAAATATAAATGGATACCAAAGAATACAAAGAAAGATCATCCCTATCAAACTCCATCAGTCAAAGAAACTATGGAGCAAAATAAAAGTATCCATCAAAGATGTCCACAAAAGAAAAAGCAGGCTTTTCAAGCAATGTACAAAGTGTATCAAGCAGTTGGTCCTAATTCCACACACACTTTCGTATCCACCCATCATTGCTCATCTTCCCAAGTTTGGAGAGTCAAAGGTTCTAAACTGTCAACCAATCCATCCCTTATCCCTAAACACACTCCATCCATGCCTCCATGTATGATATCCAATTCTCACATTCACCATGTATTGGCAACAACCCTTCATCATAAGGATTTAGAAGGCACTCTATCGCGATGTGCGCACAGAGACAAAGTCAACTCCGGTATCAACGAAGCAGATCATGAATCCCAAAAGATGCATTCAAGTGCACGTATCTTAGCAAAGCAGCTTCTTCAAGCAGGATACCGATGGAACATTATGACTGAAGCATCTACATCGACACCACTAGGTGGATCAGTATAAATCTTTCAAAAAAATCAAAAAAATCAAAAAATATGAAAATAAAAAAAAAATCAAAAAATGGATTGAAAACAAAAAAAAAATTGTCCTCTAGTGAAAACCGCATGGGCGGCGCTTTGGGCAAGACTATGATGAAAACCTGGAAAATAGGCATCATGTGTAGAATTGAGCATCTACATGCGCCATTTCACATGAAAGCATCTCATCCCATCCATAATAAATCCAACATTTCATTCATATCATCCATAATAAATCTATCCATCCATAAACCATTGATTCAATCCATTTTCATCCATCTGCATCCATCATCCAAGTTATCTTGATCTCGATGAAATTTTGGGGCACACTTTACACTTGCTTAGGTAAGCATCTTGACATGGGTCATTTTCATTGATCCTATCCTATCCAACGCTAGTTGAGCCATGAAGCATTATCCAAATGAGCATTCTTGATCTGAACACCTTATCGCAAGATAATCCTTGGCATCCTTTCCGTGCTTACCATATCCATCCACCCATACACCTATCCAAGGATCCATCAATTGCATTCCATACATTGCTAGACATTGGGGGCAGATATCTTGCATCTTGCTTCGAAAATAAATCTTGATCTATATCCTCCAACTTATGTGGTGATCCGAACATTGGAATATGTGAAACCAAATTGGTCAAAGCATTTGTGATCCAGAATCCAAATCACTAGTCCATGGAATATTTTGACGAGAAGACATTCCTTATCAAGCTTTATCTTTCATCAAACATCAATCCAAGAAATCACTATCAGTCACATCTAACGTGTGCTTCGAACATCACATCAAATCATTTGAACAACTTTTTTTCTAAATCAAGCTTCATCAATCATGATAAATCAAATCCAATAAAAAAATCATCATCTCGAGATATCCTTGTGTTGCTTAACACTATCCTTGCATTGTTGTGAATCCTCAACAATGTTGTCATCATCAATCCTGATCAATCAAATCCTTACATTGTTGTACATCCTCAACAATGTCATCATCAATCCATTGATCTGATCAATCAGCCTTAGCTTGGTTTTCAGCAAAATCCCAAACAGAGAACTGATATCATCACACATATCCATATCCAAATCATTGAAATTGTGCGAAAAATAAAAAAACATTAAGAATATCATAAAATCCAAAAAAATAAAACATATCAAAAGCCAAAAACAAGGTCATCTTGTCAGACTACATCGTCTCTGAGCTTGAACATAGGCAAGGTTGATCTTTGATCATCCCCCGAGACATTTAGGTTAGTCCTATAGGAGTCCATCATAATAAACTAACATCTCATCATGTATATCATCATCTGTAAATCGTTCGAGTCGTCAGTCGAACTACGTGGTCTCTGTGTGTATAAAGTAGGAAAGGCTAGTCTGTCGACCAACCCTCGAGACCCCTAGGATAGGTCTTTAGGTTAGTCTCTTGGTCAAAATCTTAGAAAACCCCAAAACATCAGAAAATCAAAAACCAAAACATTTGAAAATCTCAAAAAATACCAAAAATAGCCTCAAAACATTGCAAAAACATCAAAAACATCCAAATATATGAAAAATCCATCTGTCTCATCCCGCTTGCACCCGCAATAAACACCACTCATAATAAACTGATTGTCATTATCAACCTTTGGTGAAACAGTCAGAAGCAAGTCTAACAGGTCTAAAAGTGAGAACTCAAAATGTCAGGTCTTAAGTCTAAGTCAGTGCGTAAGCAAGTTGGTTATCTCTTCGTATCGGTAACACATCATCTGAAATGGTCCCATATCAATCATCCCTTATCAACGAAATGACGTGCCGCCATCCACTAACATGTCCTAGGATGAATCCTTCCTACAATGGGCATTATATTTTGGAAATAAGTTTCGGTTATCACCTTAGAAAACACATCCTTTTTTCGTTAGTGGTATTGAAGAGCATCAGTTTGTTTGTTTACTTGGTCTTTATCTTTGGACTTATCTTATTTTGTGCTCATTCCAAGGATGTCTCAATGATATTCCAAAACAATAGATTTAGAGAAATAGGAATGAGGTAATGATCATTATCTTTTGTCTACTATGCTTGTTTGATGCCCTTGTAATATAACCTCAGTGAATACTTGCTTTGTTAGGTATGTATGGAAGAGGTCTAGGGAAACTTGTTGACTATTATAGGGATAGGTTTACCTTTCTGTGTTTTGGTCTGAGGTGTTTGAAACTTTTGAAGTGCATCCTAGCAAGGTTTCCGTATGTCAGGTGTGAACAAGAATACTCCTATCTGTTTGTTGAGTCAAAGTCCATCACACTAGGTACCACGCCATTCTGGTTTGCTATACCTTGATGCATCGTACCACATGTGTTATCAAACATAATAAAATTTGGCCCTTTGAAAATCTCAATTCCTTGGCAAGTAATCATCATCATCATCATCATCACCATCATCATCATCTGCATTTGTGTCATCTTGCGTTTTGTTGAAATGACTTCTTCTTTTCGTAATAATCACGCTAACAAGGTACTATGATAGTTGATCATCATTACCATCATCATCATCGATCCTGCATCCAAAAATCATTAGCATATTGCATAAGCATATCATATAGAAACCATTAGCATATTGCATAAGCATATCATATAGAAACCATTAGCATATTGCATAAGCATATCATATAGAAATCATTAGCATATTACATAAGCATATCATATAGAAATCATTAGCACATTGCATAAGCATATCATATAGGAAACATCACATTCTCATCATCATATAAATAGGTGCATCCATATCATCGCATTTCACCCATTACATTGCATCTCATGGCATTATATCAATCATTGCATAAACATTGCATTTGCACTTCATAAACATTTCATATTACCATCTAAATCATCACATAGCATCTACAAAAACATTCCATAACCATTTCTGCATAATCATAAGCAATAGGTATATAAGCATTTAATTCATTACACATACATACTTGCATAACATAAATGGCATCATCTCATCACATTACGCATCAGCATATCACTTTGCATTAAATACATCATCATTTAGGATAATAACATTTGTTATTCTAAGCATCTCAATTTCATTATGCATTAGCATCATATCACGACCATCACATCATACCACATCCATCCATATAAAAACATATTTCACACATCATTGCATATACCATAAATCAAATCATTTCACATATTGCATTGGCATAAAATAAACCATCATAGAGCTAACATTATTGCACATCATATCATAGGTTAGCATAATATAGATCTGTTAGTCATAATCATAACGCATACATCATTAGAAATAAATGCATCCATAAAACATCATTGTAAAGCATATAGAAATAAACCATCCATGCATAAATAAAAGAACACATTGCATCACATCAAAATCATCATCGGCTCATATATATCATCAATGATACTGTCATAGTACAAAGAATAATAATCAGATCACTGTACATATATGTCAATCAATACAAAATTCCCATCAGGCTATCAAAAAAGAGCCCATAAGGCACAAAAAATACATCATAGTATCTCGATCAGGGTCGATCTCTGTGAATGTTGCCCTTGCCCTTGTCACCGTGACCCTCTGGTGGTCTATGGCTGGCCTGCTCTGAGTACTTTGGGACCCAATCTGCTCGAGGTATAGTGTCATGGTAAGCCCGAAGGTAGTACTCTATCTCTCAGATAGCATCCTTGTAAGATCGAACCGGCACTATACCCTGAGATGAGGAGGTTGTCATGCTCTCAATCTGCTGCCTGTGACCTAGCTTTGTGGTTGCCTGTAGCTCTGCAGCCTATCTCTGCTACATAGCCTGGTCCCTCTCTACTCTGAGATGCTCCCTCTCAGCTCGTGCCTGGTCCCTCTCTACTGTCAGTGCTTGAACTTGTGCCTGTAACTATAAAATCAGGGCATCTCATGCGTCTACCTGCCCTACTGGCTATGCCCATGGCTGCGCATGAACCTGGTCCTCACCCTTAGTTTGTGGTGGTGGGACTGGTGAATCCTGCTGCTGGTCCTTCATGTGGACATCTCCTTGACCTGGTGGGACTAGGGGCACCAATGGTGGGTCCTGTCGAATCTCAACCCTAGGTCCTCGTCCTCGCCCTTGTCCTCTCGCTCAGCCTCTGACCCTGTGTGCCTCTGAATCCTCACCTGGAATGGTCAACCGTAGTGGAGGTCTAAACCAATATCTGTAGGTCTGTGTGGTTCCCGGATCTTCCAAACCCTGATCATAGGCCCAAGGTCACGCCAATAGCTATCGAAAGCTATCAACTGCCTCTAGGGTAGGAATGTCAGGCTCCCATGACACCTGTGTCATGTTGCATGCAAACACGACTATGTAGCCGTCATCCTGTCGATCCTGTGGCTCCCCAAACTGATGATGTACGTGCTCGGGTAGGTATCTCTCAATCATAGTGTGCTCCCGCCCCTGCATGTATCGATCTTGATGGCAGTAGAAGAGCTAGGCAACATCATCAGCCCATCTGGGCTGACCAAGGTATGGACGCCAAGTAAAGACAAGCATCTCATCTAGGACCCACCTCCAATAGGGGATTCCATGCTCGCCAGTGTGTGTGAAGGACACACTGCCTCTATATAGTGTCATGAGGGCATCCTCTGCCCCCATCAGAACTAGAACGACCCATGGACGTAGTACAAAAATGTGCTCCCACGCCCAAATATGCAGAAGTGTCACCCCAGCTCCCAGCGCTCTGCCATCTACGTATGCATACTCGTGGAGATCCCTGTAAAGTGAAGCCAAAAGGACGGGTCCCCATGCAAACTGAACCGGCTTATCCCAGACCATCCTCTCCCAGCAGTAACCCCAACTTGGACTGAAATATCACCCTCGTCTGTCTGGGGCAACCAAACCTGAAATAATTACCACAATCGCCCAGCGGAAGGGAGCTGCTATGACCCTGTATCTCTCCAGTTTGATCTGCCCCTCACAGTAAATAATGTCTTGAGTGGTGAGGACTCTGATGCAGCACTCGTGTCCCTCCTCCATGTCATAGATCACCCATCAACCATGAATAGGCAATCACAGAATACGCCAGACGTCCTCCAAGGTGACGATCACCTCACTAGTGGGAAGATGAAATGACGATGTCTCGCTGTGGCACCTCTCGGCCAGCGCTGATAGCATCCCTAGTTGTGTGCGCATGCGCACAACATATGCAATATGCCATAAACCAATGACTCCCAGTCGGTCCTGGTCTCTGTCGCTCAAGTCCCGTAGGACACTCGCCAAATCCCGCAACCGGTGCTCCTAAGAATAAAGCTCCCTAGGCCCGTCCTACATCAAGGAAAGACAACATGTTAAAATTTTTGAAAAAATCCTAGCGTAATGCTCCAAACTCATTCCCAGCGGTGTAGTTTGTGAAGGCATCGCAGTTTGAGTTTACTCAAACTCCTTTGTGCAAGCCCAAAATGAACCAAATAGCACCGTCGTGGTGCAGTTTATCCCTAGCATCACAATTTGCATGAAAAGAGTGCCGCCGCGGCACACTTTTCCCAAACCAGCCTGTCGAGTTCGAGCTGAGCCTGAGCCTGAGCCTAGTGGCAGAGTTTCTAAACTCCAAACTGCATCGCTATGGCGCTAAACAGTGCCGCTGCAGCGCAAAAAGGCAATTAGCAGTTCACTTTAAACACCAAGCAGTGCTATAATAGCGTCGCTAGAGGCGAGCTCATCTTTAAACATGTAATAAATGCGTTAAAATGAAAAAACAAAGCTTTAGTTGGGGTCACATACCGGGGCACCGATGCTAGGTGGCCACTGGTAGGTCCGAAATATGTAGAGGAAGCTGTCGTTGCGCCATATCGTTAGGAGGTCAAAGCTCGAATCTCAAGGTTTGCTAGTGGAGGTGTGTGAAAATGACTTGAAAGTGACCCCTCAGGCTCCTTTTAAGCCTAAAAATTAGGGTTTTTTTACCCTCTAGGGCTTTCCTACTAGGGTTTCGGTCCCCCGAACCTATTTTTGTCCGTTTGAGGATTTTTTTTCACCATTTTTAGCCTCCTAGACCCCTTCCGGACATGTCGGGCACTTTGTTACCTTTTTCGCGAGATCACCCAAAAAATTGAAATTTTCATCCGATCTCTCGAGGGGGCATTATAATGGCATGTTTTCTCTCACCATCCAACAATGGGGAAAGTTTTGAAATATCAAATTTTTTTGGCTATGATTGAGATCGTTTATTCTTTGAACCAATGCAACAAGTGCATTGCTTCAAAGAGGGGCAAAATGTAGACAACGAAAAATATACTGATTGACATCGTGCATCCGATCCTGACTTACTAACATTGTTTCTTCCTAAATCATCCCTCGGTCTAACCGTTTAATCAAATTCTCCTATCTGATTAAATTCATCAATATCCTCTTTTGATTCAATAAATCACTTTATCTTAATCAAGTCATTTCTTTTGTTAATTAAATCAATCCATTCGATCTAATTATCCCTATTTAATTAAATAATCAATTTATTTGATTAAATCTCTAAAAGTCTGTCCATTGAATTAAATAAATTAAAACCTTATTTGATTTAATCTAACACCATCCCTTTTAATTAAATAAATCAAAATCTTTATTTAATTAGCCTCTTATCATATTCCTCTCTTATCTGATTTAAATAAATCCATAAATCTAAGTCAAATAAGTCACATCATCTAATCTCCTGTTAAATTAATTAACCCTTGATTAATTTAACCTCATATCATGTCACATCCTCTAGATAATGCAAGTTGCACATGAAAATAGATTTAATTCATTTATTAAATCCCTATTTTCCTCACAAGGCATCTTTTGGAATATTCTCTCAATTTGAATTCAAAAATTCCAAGTCAACATGTACATCCAACAAGGCATTTAAAACCTCTTACATGTCCTTTGCCTTGAGCCAAGTGGCATTTATTGCATTTTCCCTTCCCTCTTACATGTCATTTCAACAAATTTGAATTTCAAATATTGGCATTTATTGGCACAAACCCCAAATCTTGTACAACCATCATCCATTCATAGCTTGACAAGTGGCACCATATCATTGGATGAATGTTAGTCCCACATTGCTCAAATTTGGAAATTCATCCATCTTGAAATCCTATAAATGAAGAGCTCGTCTCCTCATTTTATCATCCACAATCCAAGCAAAGTTACCATGCTAAAATACTTAGCCATTTCCATCCATCATTTGAATTCCTAGTTAGGATTTTCGCAGATTTGGCTTGGAGTTCTCATCTTTTGTCAAAGCGGATCAACATCATCTTCAACACATCAAGATTTCATCATAGAGATTGGGAAAGGGCCAATTTTCACATCAAATTGGCACCAATTCCCCCATGGGATCAAGTGTTTGCTAATTAAATTAGGATTAAATCTAGTTTTTATCATTTTCTTTGTGTTCTTCATTATTTTCATTCCTAGTTTGATTTGTAAATGGATTTCATGGGGAATCCTTCTTTTAGCTTGTAATTCCTTGTCTAACTCGTTTATTCATGTTGTTTTGCAGGTACTAGGAAAAGGGTTCGCACAGTAAGCGCCATGGTATCCAAGTAGTACGTTGTCAAAGATTGCTACCCTTTTGCACTTTGGGATTTGATGTTTCATTGAACTATATGGTTTTGTACAGGGTGATTGTGCTTTATTTTTTATGAAATTTTGTGGGTAGCAGAATTAACTCTGGTTCAGTTTTGGTTTGGTTGGATTTTAAGTGATTTTGTGTATTTTAGAAGCCAATTACTGAGGGTCAATTTGTATACCCTGTTTTAAGGGTTTTGAGTGCATTAAAATGTCATATTAAGCCTTTCACCCATAGTATTGCTTCTATAACTCAATGGAAAGGCTTAGTTATGGTTATAAAACTTGTATGCATAGTTTTGTGCACAAGGGATGCGAATAGAGGGTTTTTAGGTGATGCCCTAGATGTCAATTGGTGCATTTTTTAGTGGAAAATGGTGGTTTACTGCTAGGGTTTGAAGAAATAGTTGGGGGAAGCGATATCTCTTGAACTTTTAAGCTTGTGTAGACCTTTTTGAACATGTTTTAGCCTTTGGTTGGTTGTGGGAAGTTTCGAGTATGGGGTTTCAACAAACCCTTGCCTAACTTATAGTCTCCAAAACTCATCAAATGGGCTTATCTTTTAGAGAAGGTCATCCAATGGACAACCAAACATCAATCAAGCTTTAACATAGACCCTAAGAAAATTTCCCAAGAGATCATACCATATTTTTTTGTACCATCATTAAGATCCAATAGACCACCTTGCATAAAGGCTACTAAATTAGCCCTATTTACAAAGAGACAACCTTTTAAACACTAGATCTTCACTCAAACTCCTAAAACAACAGTATGTTATGTGTCAAAACCTCTAATTCCATGATTTGTTTCTAGGTCCAAGACCTCTACACCCCTAATACACCAAACCCTCTATTTCAAGCAAAATACTTGGGGTTTTAATGAACTCCTATCTCCCACACCTGCCATACCCAAAAAAAGCACCAAACACACTTACCAGACCCTGCACATGGTGAATAATACATTACATGGACAATCCTTCCCACATTTTGTCAAAATACCACTTGAAACCCTCATTTTCATCATGAAAATACCCTGCTACAACCCTAGAACATCATCTCAAACACCCAACCTTGACTCCACAACATTATAATCAGATTAGGCATGTATTTTACAAGTTAGAGGACCCATTCCACAAGTTACAGTAGGCACAAAAAGTGGAATGGATTGAATTACATCATGAAACCCTTCAATCCAAGAACACTGTGAAAGTAGGTAACAGCAGTAAAAAAAAGATAACCTTCTTGCCCCTCCTAAAGTTTGGACCACATACATTACCTCCACATAAAACTTTACATCCTTGGTCTTCTTGGCTCACGTGCCTTGATATGGTTATGCAAATGAAAATGAAGCAAATTAATCATCTCCTTCTCCGCTGGCTGGAAGAATGCATGCTTAATGTTTTGATACATGATATCAACTCCCTATTTTGCTCTCATGGTTGAATATAAAAATTTAGTATGGTGGGCCTCCAAAGTTCTAGTCATCTTTATTCCTCTTCCACCAAATGTTGGCCTGATCCACATGTCTTCCAACCTAATTGGCTTTTTGTTTTCAAAGCTGAAGTTTCTCCTGAGTCACCAATGTAGCTCTCTTTTCCTTTTTAGACTCTTTCATTGCTACAGATCATCTCTTGGATTTAATCATCTGTACCACATGGTTGATGTGCTTTGAATCCTTGCATCTAAAGGAAATTTCCTTTACATAAATACTACTAGGGAATTTCAATGTTGCCACTATAGTTGGTATTAAAGTCAGTACCTGCAACATGAAGAGTGATTCTCATTCCTCTTCTACATTAGAGGGTTCATATCCTTGATCTGACTCTTCCGAATTATAAAAATCAAAATCACTAGCAGAGGCTTTGAAAGGAACTCCATGAAAACCAAGCTCTCTAAATGGTATATCAAACTCTAGTTAAAAATCTTTTAGATGAGGCTGCTCCCATAGCTCTCTTACTCGCTTGACAAATCCTTGAAACTCTGTATTGATTTTATTTTTCCTGTCCCTCTCTTGTTGTTCTTCCTCAATATCATCAAGATCATTGATGCAATTGGGGGAGGTCCTACAACACAACTAATCACAAATTTAACAACCAACCAGTTATTAGATCATCAAGTTCTCCATTTCACTCTTTCTCAACCAAATCACACTATTCCCTTATAACATAGGAAACCCACTAAATCGTGTACAAATTCTCAACCACACACTTCCATTTCACCACCTAACTCAATTCAGGGACCCATTATTGATATTTTTAACATATCAACACAGCTCCATAAGTTTCTTTGTAACAACTCCTTCAAAACTTGAAATTTCACTCTTTTTAGGCCTGAATTAGGCCACTTTTACAAAGGTTCTATACTCTAAACTTATCCAAACCTTACCAACTCTTGGGGAAGAAATTCTAAGGTGTCAAAACTTCAAAATCCACAATCAAATCTCAGTTATACCACCATACAATGGGTAAACCACAAAACCCTCTATTGTAGCATAAACCCTAGGGGTTTATTGAAAATGATACTTCCAAAGCTAACCATAACCTAAAAATTACTCAAACAAGTTTTTGATACCCTGAAAAAGCTCAAGCAATCATAAAATAACACTTCCCTACACAAAAACACAATTTGACTCTTCAAAACCACCATTTTTCTTAAAGAAAACTCACATTTACACACATGGGTTTCACACCCATCTCACTTTTAGGCCTCCCCAACACTAACACATCATTCCCACACCTTAATAATGTTATTTTGGACCCATTCCTTAAGTTACAGAGGCTATAAAAATAGGAATGGTTCGAAAAGCCATTTTTATTAACTCAAAACCTTCAAATGTACAAGTTCAGGCCGATTTTAGTAAATTGATGATAAAATGCACAAAACGTTATGGAAAACCTTCTAAGTGGATTAAAAAGAAAGGTGACTCCATATATTATGAAAATATCAACAAATCTGGATCAACTAATTCAAATACAGGCCATACAATTTGCTGCTACAACTAAAAATACAGAAAATTCTGGAAAATTCTATTTTTTATTGTTTTTGCTTCTTCAAATAAAAAAATCCAACCTTCAATTCGAGTTCTCCATGTTTTTAAACTCTTTCCCACCAATTAAAAACTGAATCACCTTCCTAACTGACCTTTGAACTGGTTTGACTCTTCACATTCCCTCCATAATGCAAATTTTGCAATTTTACAACGTTTGAGTTTGCAAATTTTGCACATTTTTGCAATTTTTAAACATTTTGCACTTTTTGAAAAACCCAACCTCCTAAACACCTAATACAGCTCAAATATGACTAAATACATAATACAATGGTCTCATAGACCTTATTTTAATACAAAACTCAAAATCCTATATTCTACTCCTTATTTGCCTTGATGAACAAAACCTACTGAATGGTGCTCCTGCACCAATCATACATTGACCTTCTTGCCCCTCCTAAAGTTTGGACCACATCCATTACCTCCACATAAAACTAGACATCCTTGGTCTTCTTTGTTCCCATGCCTTGATATGGTTATGCAAATGAAAATGAAGCAAAGTAATCATCTCCTTCTCCGCTGGTTGGAAGAATGCATGCTTAATGTTTTGATACATGGTATCAACTCTCTCATCTACTCTCATGGTTGAATACCGAAATCTAGTATGGTAGGCCTCTAGAGTTCTAGTCATCTTTCTTCCTCTTCCACCAAATGCTGGCCTAATCCACACGTCTTCCAGCCTAATTGACTTTGTTTTAGAAAGTTGAAGTTTCTCCTGAGTCACCAGTGTAGCTCTCTCTACCTTTTTAGACTCTTTCATTGCTATAGATCGTCTATGGGATTTAATCATTTGTACCACATGGTTGATGTGCTTTGAATCCTTGCATCTAAAGGAAATTTCCTCAACATAAATACTGTTAGAGAATTTCAATGTTTCCATTGTAGTTGGTATTAAAGTCAATACCTGCAACATTGAAAATTATATAAGAATTCCCTCCATCTTGTTGGCTTGTAACACTCTTGATGGTGGCTACATGAAATCTGATTCTAATTCCTCTTCTACATTAGAGGTAACTCATATATCCTTGTTCTGACTCTTCTGAATTATCAGAATTAGAATCACTAGCTTCCATATTCAAAAATTCTCAACCACCATCTTCAATAAATTGGCCACCAGTTCAAGTTCATTCTGCTTTCATAATACTTTATATCCATGGAGTTCAGCCATTCCTTCATGCCATCAAGTGAAGATTGAGGAATGACATCAATGTGGAGTACATCCCACTTGAATTCTTTCAAAATAATATCCATATCAAATGTCTTTTGCCCAAGTCATACTCTCTCAAGGTTAGCAATCTCAATCTTGAACTAATAGTGATTACTAAGAAAGGTAATTCCACCAACTCTATCAAATAGTTTACCATAGGAACAATAAAAGCAGAGGCTTTGAAAGGAAATCCATGAAAACCAAGCTCTCTAAATGGTATATCAAACTCTTAGACCTCATTCTTGCACATTTACAACCAAATTCAAATATTTTCCTTCAAAAGGCTACAAATTCAAATATTGACAATTTTGTAGCAAGAATGCATTTTTTTGCACATTTGAACATCGAGACTCAAAAAATCACCCTAATACACCTTAAATGGTCTTGATTGACCTTATTTAGCATACATAAACACAAAATACCTTAATCTAATCTATTGACCACCTATCAACCTTCAAAAAGTGAAATTTTGCAACTAGGAGACTAGGTGCTCCTGCACGAAAATTACATTGTGTCCAAGCCTTTAAGAGGCTTTAAATCTAGCCTTTACAAATGATTCTACATATTTCCAATCATGCATAACTATTGATCTTGTAACTAACATGACTTATTACATTATAAATCAATTGACCATGTAATATGACCTTATTCAATTGACAATTTACTCAAAACACAATTTACTAACTTAAAATAATTCCATGAACCAAATTTGTTCAATAACCTTGGTGCCCCTGCACCAAATTTCAATATTTCAATAAATGTCATTACAAGTACAAATCTCATTACAATTCCTTAGGTACTTTATTCTCACAAATATTTTACAATGTCACTCAGACATTCAATATTTTCTTATAATGTCTACATCATAGGTTCTCATTTAGAGGTTAACTTCAAATGAGTAACTTGAGATTCCCTCACAAAGCTTCACATGCTCTTTTATAATGGCTTCAAATCAGAATTTAGATTTTTCAAGATCATCAAAATAACGATGTTGCATTGCTTTTTTGGCTGAGATTCTCTTCGATGGCTCAAAAATCAACATTTTTTGTAAGGAGAGACCAATCAATTTTTACTAGTTTAGTTACAGATGTACGCAAAGTAAAAGAATAAAAAGAAACAACTCATCCAAAATGGAAATGAAATGACAATAGATGGAAGGAACTTACAGATAGGCATGGTAGTCTCTCAACTTAGTCACTCCTGGTCATACATCTTCACTGCGAGTTCCAAGATACCTATTGCACACAACACCTCTCATGAATCTAGAATATCTTGAAATTGAAGATGCTCCTATAATGTCTACATCATAGGTGCTCATGATAAGGTTAACTTCAAATGAATAACTTGAAGTTCCCTCACCAAGCTTCGCACACACTTTTTTAATGGCTGAAAATCATAATTGAGATTTGCCAAGATCATCAAAATAGGGCTATTGCATTGCTTTTATGCCTAAGATTCTCTTGGATGGCACATAAATCCACATTTTATGGAAGGTGACACCAATCAATGTTTACCAGGTTACTTATAGATACGCAAAATAAAATAAGATGATAGCATTGGCATCAAAAAAATTAACGTGGATACAAGTATAAATTAATAAGAAACATTGTGCATATACTTACAAATTAATCCAATGAACCATCTAGATCAGCTCTACTCTTTATTGTGTCAAGTATTGCCTCATGGTTAGACTCACGGACCTTCCACAAGGTCTTGTTCAAAGGTCTACCCCCATATTTTCTCAAATGAACATGGAATGCCACAACAAGGTTTGAGTAATGAAGAATCTTATGATGCGTGTCAAAGTCCTCAAATAGCCAATGTTTAACACTCTTATGTGGGTACCTTCTAAGCCACATTCCAGTAACAACAACTGAGCCTATAGAGTATTCGATGTTTTCTCCATCTATAACTGGGGCTTCTAATTTTTTTTGGCTTCAACACAACGACACAAGTAATAGTCTATTCCCTCTTCGTTTTCTTCATCTGCAATAACTGAATAAACATGCCCTGCATTGATATGTGCAAAAAATCACTTGAAATTAGTCAACATTACGAATACAATTCAAAGTAAGATAACAATATGGAATTTCAAAAACTAAGCAAGTATATATATTACCTGGTTGAACTAGATCTGATACGTGGTCAAAGTTGACCGATGATTCCATCTGTGTTAGTTCCAATGTCGTCGGAGGGCGATATGTGTGAAGTGGGCTAAGATAACTTGTCAACCATTTGTCAACCCACTTCCCTGACTCACAATCATTCCAGGCTTGCATTGTACATGAAGAACAAAAGCATGCCATCTTACGTGTATGGATACTCCATGAACCTACATTTGAGCTAAGGATAGCTCACTCGATCCTGTTAGTGTACAACAATCCTCATATGGTGCAATGTTAGTATCATCCATCAACCAAAAAAATCTATGAACTGAAGACGTACCTTCATTACCTGGACCCATCGAAGCATTACACCACTCGATGATTGAACTTGCATCTGTCAACTTTGTACTATCTTTATACTTTAGCTCTTCTCATGCTAATGCTCTTTTCATGCATGCTCCTGCACCATCATGCTCCCCCTTTCCATTCCTAGCCTCACAAAAGTTCCACATATGTTGAACACCTGTAGTCAGATGCATCTTGCACAACCAGTAGAACATGTGTGCATTCTTGAAGAGTGCTACACAATTATCCAACCATATGCTATGGCCCTCCGAGCCAAATCACTATAGAACATCTGGAAGCAACCTTGCATGAACTCTAGAGAATGTGTGCGATCATCACTAATATAAAAGTGATACTCCCTCAATACCTTCCTTTGGTCATCAATATTTAATTGAGGTGGGCTGGATTGCGTACCTTCGACCGAGGGTGGAATAGAATACATACCTTGAGGTTCACGTGGGGATGATGGCATACCTTGTTCATCAAATACAAGTGATGATGTACTCTCAACTTCAGATGTGGTGGATGGTGTCCAACCATACTCACTTGTGGTAGATGGTGTCCCTCCATATTCGCTTGTGCTTAATGGTGTCCCTTCGTATTCACTTGCGGTAGAGGGTGTGTCTCCAACTACAGTATCTGTATCTCCCCTAGCATGACTCTTTCACATTCATGCCCTTTGTGCTACCAATTTCTTCTCTTTTTGATGGTTGAGGTTCCTCTTCAACTGGCTTGTTTTCGTCAATCGTTCCCAATTTATGCTTTTCACGATATTCCCTCATCCATTTTTTCTCTTTATCTTTGAAGGCTTGGAGCTGATCATCTATTAGTTTTTTCCTTTTAATAGTTTGTTTCTTCATAATGACGAATAATTTTACCTATGCAAAAAGTGCTAAGTCAAGTCAAATTAACTAATAATGAAGGGTTGTAAAAGTCTATTAAAGAGGGAGACCAACGGTCACCTCTTTCAAATGTTAGTTTTAGAAGTTGAAGTGGTTTGTTTTAAGAGGGAAACATTATAAAAGGCCATGATAAACTTTAATGGAGGATGATCCTTGGATTGGGCATCAAACCAAATGAGGAAATGTTGAGTTTTCCTTAACAAAATTGAGATTTTGGTGACTGAAATTGAGTTTCTGAGTTGGGCAGCTTATTTTATGCTAGATTGAGCATGAGCAGGGTATATTAGGCTTGTTTCAATAGTTGTCAAGTTTTGGAGTGTTTGGCAAGTGCTACTCTCAGGCTTAAAACATAGGGTTTTATGGTTTGGGTGGTAAATGATTGAATCTCTACAATCTAATGCTATAATTTGAAGTTTTGATAGATATAAAGTGCTGCCTCAAGGTTTCAAGAGATTTGGACAAGTTTTGAAGGTGGTCCCTTTGTAAAAGTAGGCTAATTTGGGCCCTTAAAAGCATAGAAAACTTGATAATTTATGTAGTTTGGTACAAAAAAAGCATTGGTGATTGTTGGATATGTTGAAAGGCTCTGTAATGGGTAAAATAAAGGTGTCTAAATGGTCCTAGGTCTGTAGAACAAAAAAATTGCATATTGAAGCTTATTAAGCAAACCATTGCTAATACTAGTACTTTTAGGCTTAATGAAGGTTTGGTAGTTCAAGGGTGGTTATGGGTGTTGAAGGAAGTTGGGACTCCTGATTTGAAAATGTATAAAAACATCATACAAGCCTGAATAAAGGGTTCAATGAATTGCTTTTAAGGATTTGGTGCTCTACTCAACGCCTAAACTGTGGAGTTTCAAGTATTCTTTTTGTGTTTTCAATTTCTTTTTCCTGTGTACGGCCCAGTACAGGCATCCCATGATTAGAAATTCATAAATCACTGTTGTGGTAGGTCTTAACTTGGACTTCAATATATTTTGAGACTCCTTTGGTTGTTTCGGCGAAAGAAAAACTCCATTCTTCATGATCAGCCTATATAGACCAGCAGGGTATGAATTTTACTTTAATTTAAAGATGGAGCCTTTCCTCCTACTATGGTGACCTGTGATTCGGAGGAAAGGCCTGTAATATTTTGTTTTCAAGTTTCATGTTTCTTTTAATAGTGGTAAGGCATCTATAGGGTTGGTAATGTTACCTTAGGTTGAGAATGTGAGTTTTTGACATGAAAAGGAGGAACCAAAGTGGTGTTTTTGAGATCTAATGAGGCTAAAGGTCTAGTGAAGGTTTATTTTGTTTTTGTAGACCCTGACAAACTTGTTTGATGCTTTGGAAAGGTTTGGAAGGCCTTGGAGTTGTGAAATATAGAAAACCCTAGATATTTATGAGCAAATTGAGGGTTTTTGTATTAGAAACCTATTTGAGCGTGCAAGGTCCTAAAACCTGGAAAATATTTTGTTTTGAGAACTAAGTAAAGACTGTTTTTGGATTTGGGGATGTGCTGAGAAGTGAGAAGGTTGTGTGGGGAATTATACCTGATTGAGTGAATTTGATATGCTACAACCTGAACAATGTGAATTTGTTGAAAGAAGAGGTCCTGATGAAATTGTAAATTGTAAATTTGTTTGTAGATTGGAGTTGTGTGTTTGTGTGTTGCAAGCCTCCCCCTACTACATTAGGAGTATATTCCAATTTTTTAGAGACATGTATGGAAAATTTGGTAGCATAGACAAGGCAATCAGCTAGTTTGTATAATTGTTTGACAAAATACCTCAATGAAAGCTTTGGAAGCATATACAAAGAAAGTCAATTGTTAAATTTAACAAAATGCCTCAAAGAGATGTGTTTTAAAAATGTAATAGGAAAGTATATAGATTTGTGTAATTTAAAATGTATATTGACAACCTAAGGTTGCAACATGAAAAACAAACAATTTGATCAACATGAAATAAGCAAAACAATAAAAATTAAAGCAAGCCATAATAGAATGAAAGAAAATGTATAAAGACTTCACATACTTAAAAAACCAAAGTTTCAAATGGAGGAGTTCTACCCAATTAAGTAGCCTTTGCTTATTCTTTCCTAAAACTCCTCAAAAAATTGACTTTTTCAAAAGCTTGTTCCCCTCCAAACTTCAATTGTATATCAGTTATCATTGTAATTCAAACTTGAATTGATATTATATGCCTTTCAATGTGAAAACTCTACTATTTCATGCAAAGGTGATGGAAATATCATGAAAAAGGTGGTGGAATCTAAAAATCATGCATGCACACTTCTCAATCACCAAAAAGAAACTTTTTGTCAGAGCACACACAGAACCTGGAGAATATGCAGAATGTGGGTCGACATCATGGGTATATTGTGTTTTTTTTACTATTTTTAGTGCAATAACTAATGTGCTCACGTTATAACGTGAGCGCATTATTTCTTGCTAAAACAACCATGTCTCTACTTATTCATAACATGCTCGCATTATAATAAAGTTGGTTTTTTTAAAGATTTATAGGGTAGAGGGTTAAGGGGAGAGGGGAGAGAGATAGAGGGAGTGAGAGAGAGAGAGAGATACCTAAGAGAGGGAGAGACTTGAGAGGTGGAAGAGAGATAGAGGGGGAAGGGCCAAGGGTAGAGGGTAGAGGATTTAAGGGTTTAGGGTTTAAGGGTTAAGAGTTTAAGGTTTACGATTAAAGGTAGAGGGGAGAGAGAAAGAGGGAGTGACTGAGAGAGAGAGAGAGAGAGACCTAAGAGAGGGAGAGGGGGTAGGAGGCAGAGGTTGAGAGTGGGAGAGACAGAGGGAGAGAGGGTTAAGGGTAGAGGAGAGAGAGATAGAGGGA
>VDFB02047230.1:639640411-639672495 GCA_007258455.2 Sequoia sempervirens | reverse complement strand
CTCCCACCCTCTCTCCCACTCTCTTCCACTCTCTCCCACTCCCACCCTCTCTCACCCTCTCTCCCACAAGCATGCATACATACATACATGACACACCAACATACATATACATACAAACATATCAACAAAAATTCAATAAAGTGGCATTTAACTAAAGGAATACATAACACGAGTGCATTATGTGTTGCTAGACATGTTCCCCAAAGAAGCAAACAATGTCAAAACTAACACATAACACACTCGTGTTATATTTTTCTTTGGGAATCCCCGAGCCTTAGCTTTGGTATTTTTCTTGGAATACCAATCCAATGGCTTGGAGGGAATTCCCAACAACTAGAGATGTGATTTTGCAAATTCTACAATTTTTCACATAATCGGGTTCATGCTCACCGTCAGGATTGCATATGGTTCAATATCGACAAAATCGAACACATGGGTAATGTTAGGTTCTCTCTTAGCTTTCCAACGATGTAATTTTTTTCACTTTCTGGCAATGTTAAGCCTTTCATCCATGATTTATTTTGTTTGTATGTCACTTTTTTTTCAAAAAGTAGTGTTTGGTGTTTTTTTCGTTATAAATTAACCATTCATCAAAATTTCAAATAAATTACATTTTTAGAAACTAGACTCCATTCTACAAATTTAAAAATAAAAATATTAAAAAAAATCTATTACTTTCCAAAATAAAATTACTTTCCAAAATTTGTAGGTGGAGCATGGCAAATGTTTTAGGAAGTTCCCACTTAGAAAATTAGTAAAAACAAATATTCATTAAAAAATTATCAAAAATCATGCATCAACTAGATAATTAGCTAACTTTTGACCATAGTGATTTTAAAATACTACAAAAAATTTCACCATGTTAGGGTCAAAGAGTTGCGTTATGTTTTTCCGACAAAACAACAACAATTTGGTGTACATCCTTTTGAACCCTTAATCTCAACCAATTTCAAAATAAATTAGTATTTTAGAAAGTAGACTCGAAAGCACTTGATCCTTTTTGTTCCATCTCAAAATTTTTGAGTGTAGCTATCCTCAATTTCATCCAAGGTCAAGATTTCCTGATTTTTAGAAAAAAAGTGCCACTTAAGCCCCCTTTTTGGAAACCATCTTATGCACTTACCCATATGTTCAATGAACTTTGATATGGATTACTAAGGATGGAAAACCAATATTAATTGATGAAATTTCATTAACTAATAAAAATTCATATCCTAATTTGAAATGATCAAATGAAGAGGTGAACCCCTAGACCAAGAGTCATCCTTGTTTCACTCAAGACAAAAAAGTTGGTAAAAGGTATATATAGTGAATCAATTGAGACAAGAAAATCAACACACAAATTAATAAGAAATTATGAATAGATATTGGGAATTTTTTTTGATATAAAATTAATTAGGAATAAAGGTAGACAAATAAAAGAGGTAAAAAAATATTGTGGTAAGAAAGTTAGAATATTAAAAAAACATAGAAATTTGGAAGTAGAGAAGAAAAGATCATTGAAAATAAGGAAAATATCAAACTAGAAGAATTTAACACAAATATGGACATTACAATTTTTTGGAAAAGAAACCAATGAAGTATTGTAGACGCTCAAATTATCCTGATTGATATCATGCATTCAACTCATTAACTAACATTGATTCTTCCTTGATCATGTCCACACTAACCAATTAATTGAATAATCTTTATTTAATTAATTCCTCCTAAAAAAGATAATACACGCATCGCTTATTTCATCATATTTTTCCTTTAATTAAATAAATCAACTTTATTTAATTAAATCTTAATGTTCTTCCTTTAATTAAATAAATCAACTTTTATTTAATTAAATCCTAATGTTCTTCATTTAATTGAATAAATCATTTTATTTAATTAAATTACTAATCTCCCAACTATCCTCTCATTTGATTTAAATAAATCTAAATATCTAAATAAAATGTCAAATCAAACTAACTTCATCTAAGTTAATTAATCCTAATTAACTCCTAACACTAATCCTCCATTCCTCTAGGTTTTGCAAGTTGCACATGTAAATCAATTTATTTGATTTATTAATTATCCTATTTTCATTCAAATATGGCATATTCTTGGAATATTCCACCTATTTGAAATATCCCTCCCAAAGGACTTTTGTCCTCCAACTTGGCATTAATTCCTCTTACATCCCTCCTTACACAAGTCACCTCTTCAAATTCAAATTCCACCTACATGCATTTAACATGCACATTGTTCAAAATGTGCTCCACTCTCCTTCATTAGCATGTTGACAAGTGGCATAATGCCATTGGTCCAATATTTAATCCCACATTCATCCTATTCTTCACTCTTCAACTCTTCTTCATTATAAATAGAGGCATTCTCTATTGATTTAGGATCCACAAGCTCATCCACAATCTTAGGTGTTTTATCCACAAGTTTATGAAAGTTAATTATCCATATTTTCATCCAAGTTATCATAGAACTTCATCACTCATATCAAGATTATTGGCATTTTGCATCAAGGATCAATCAATCATCATCAAGCTTATCAAGGAATTGGGAAAGGGCTTCTTTCCACATCAAAGAAGCACCAATTCCCCCATGGGATGCTGGTTTGAGAATTAGAATAGGATTTCATTATTAGTTTACTTCATATTTTGCTTTGATTTCATGTTCTTATGCTTGAATGAATTTCATGGGGAATGTTGGTTTAAACTTGTTTGAGGACTAATGTTTGTTTGTTTTTCCATGTTTGAACAGGTCTAGGTTGAAGCTTTCACAACTTTCTAAACATGTATTTGTATTACAATATGTGTGGAGAAGAAATGAGATTAAAACCAATCAAGACAAACTCTATGATTTTGTGGGGACACTAAGAAAAGAAACACTAAAATAGTATATGAAAAAGTGACTTAAACATGACAACAAATGATGGGAAATAAATGATGAATTCCTCTCAAAATTTGAATCCGTTGAAGTTCTATTAGAGAGTGTTAGTGAAATGAGAGATATTTTTCAAGAGGAAGGAGAATCTATTAAATAATTTAAGCACAGATTTAAGGAAGTGATAAGAAAACTAGAAGAATCACTTACTAAAAAATAGAAAATTGAATGGTTTATTCGTAGAGGGTAACTATAGTTAAGAGTTATGTTGGATGACAATACTTTTGATACCTACTCAAGTGTGGTAGAATTGGAATGTAGGGTGAACCTTGTTGTAGCTTGGATCATTCCTACTAACAAATAATAAGTTTCATTTAAAGTAATGGACCCCTCATATCTTATCACGTGTGTTCATTTTGGCATGTGTGCTCCATCGGAAAATTAAAAATAGAGAAAAATGTGTACACATATTAAAAATAATCACAATATGAACTAAATTTAATTATCAATAATCATAAGGAGAGAGCATGGCTAGAAAAAATCACCTATATGGGAAATGGTATGGTGAGATCAACCATGTGTAGTAACGATAAGATACATGACATATTGAGCATTTCCATGTTATGCAATAAAGATCCATTTTGACACAATGATGATTCTTTGTCTAGGCAGTTGGAATTATCTACAATTTTAGCATATGAGTGCCAATAACAAGATATTCCCCCTTTCAATTGGTTGTGTCCATTAAATACAAGCAATTGGTGGATCTCGAGAAAAATGGAACATGAAATGTAAATGTAAGATAAGAATGTAAATCATTAAAGTAAATAAATGGTATGATACATTATGTGACAATTAGATGTGATATATTGAATGATAATTAGGGTAAGCACATACTTTGCAGATAAGAATATGAACAAGTGTAGGTTTAATCCTAGTAGACAAGTTAAAAAATGATGTGACCCTTAATGGGAAAAACACCTATGCAATTACATATGACACTAGGCTAAGCATATGCCCATAATGTGGCACACATGAGCATGAGCACACATTGATTAGGTGAGGTGACAAGTCTCTTGTGGTAATGTGGATCCATAAATATTAATATGAGGAAGAATATGGCATCCCCAAGTTTTACTCTTAGAACATAGCTAGGTCATGCAAGCACACAAAGAAATGGGGAAATCACAATGCATACTAATGTGCTAAGATGGGTCTTAGAACATGGATGAGTCATGAGAGTGTAATATTATAAAATGTGATCATGGTAGAATACATAAAAGTGATTTTCCCTACAAGGGTAGGATAATATAATAAGACACAGAGTGTAATGGGATATAATCAATATCATAAGAAAATCATATATGCTCAAACTGTGATAAATTAGGATGCCCTATAGAACCAAATAATGTTGTGGAAATAAAAACACTTGGTAATTATATGAATGAATAAGCATGTATGTACAATTTTAAGTAATATTTAATCATGAAATATCATGCAAAATGGTTGTCTCCAATATGGGAAAAATGATAATATAGCTCCAAAAACATAATAATAAAGTGTAATCTTGTGTGAGAATAATAAATCAAAATAAAATAACAATAAGGTAAAGACATGACAAGGTCCTCACATGTAGCAACATGTAAATAATCATCAACATGAAAATATGATAAGGATGTTAATCATTGTTTAGAAAATTACCATAAACCTTGCATCCTAATATTCATATTTATTTACCATTCTTTAATTAATTGTGAACACTCAATGAAAAGTGTGTCCTATTATGAATTTTTATTATTTCCATATGAACGCTTTGGTATGACATGTGTCAATGAGTGTAAGGGAATATATTTCCATAAAACTAGTGTAAGAGAATCTATGACATGCATAAGAGCACATAAAAGAGGATTTACATTGTTGACTTGACTTGTTGACCAAATTATGATGCATGTTATAAAATTTCATAAGGAATCCTTGAATGTGTTTGAATATGGGGTGAGTGCATGGAAATGGGGGATGAATTAGTGGCCAAACTTGAGATTTTTCCAAATTTGTAGATGTCATGAAAATAAATATGTCATAAGACATGTGTGTTATATTTTGAAAAAATAAATACAAACCATAACCTTAGAATGTTATGTTTTGCATTTTTTTATAAAATATTGTACATGTTTTTGATTCCTTGAATTCAATTTTTTTATGATCTTGCCCATTTAGCTTGGATTTCCAAGCCTAAGGTTTGGGTATCTTTTTTGACTCCTAATTTCATGTCTTCAACATAAAATAATTAATTTTAATTTAAAACTCATTAGCTTTACATGTTTTCCAATGAAATTTTAGGAAACTATTGTAGGAATGATGGGCTACATTTTAGATTTCTAGCTATCCAATTTTTTTAACATTTTGAATACTTTGAGGTATTTATTTTTATTTTCTTTGAAGAGTGTCTTCATATTCCTCTAATACATATTCATTTTTTTTATAACTTTTAGGCTACTTATCCAAACCTAGAAAAACTATAAAGGATTGTTCTATAGTTCATTCTATACACATTAAATAAAAATACATTATCAATTAGTTTATGAAAGTTATATGATATTCACACTTTATGATGCAGTTTTTAAGTTACATCCACTTCAAAAAATAATAAAAATATTCAATAAAAATATTAAAAAGTCACAATTTTTAATACACACTCTTAACTATATTTCTACCAATTATTTTAAAAGAAAATCTAATGCAACAAAAAGAATAGGGGGAACACATGAGACACTATGTTATAGTTTAGTGATAAAAATAAAACACTTTTGTGTGCATTTAATATTTGACTCCCTTAACCTTAACATTTTTTAAAATATGTAGTAGTTGAGAAACTATATTTAGAGTACTACAAAAAAAATTCTGATCATATCTTCAAAAATTGAGCATACACATCTCAAATTACACATTCATGTTCAAGTCTAGTTAAATTCAAGAAAAAAGTGGAAATGAATTCACTTACCCAATTCCAAAATGGATTCCCCATTTTGGCAAGGAGCTAAAATAATTTTCTACATGTTATGAAAAAGTGTAAGGAATCTACTCAATATATCCTATTGACCACCTCATTAAGAGTGGAATTGGAAATCGGTGATCCAGAGTAGTCTAGAGGTATTGGCACAAGCATGGATGGAAAATACTAAATATTCAATTTTTTTGGTATTTACTACATTTTAGTAAATTGCATTTTTGGAGGTCTTTGTTATAGAATTTGGGGTCAAAGTTTTCATCAATAGCTTGAATTAAATAGTCAAAGGTATTATATTTAAGGGACTAAAATTATATCTCTTTGAGACCTTTCAAATGAGGTAAATAAGTTCAAATTCCAATCGTCAAGCTAGGAGTTATGACCCCGCCAAGTTTGGGTAGTGTAGACATAGATGTTTTTTTGAAATTTTTATCTTTTATTGTTCCATCTATTCATTTTAAAACTCAAAACAATATAGTGGATGTTGGAAATCTTCTCAAAATGTATAATCTCTAGTTTTGGAAGTGAATGATTTATTTTTTGGAGCTACATACATCTCATTTCGAGTTGTTCTATTATAAATTCTACAATATTGTAGGTTGTTCACTAGGTATTGTCTTTGGATTCATAATTTGGATTAGTGGTATTAGAGATTATTCACTCCCATATATTTCCCATCATACATGGTCAACATATCAGAGACTCAAATTACAAACAAGAGATCCATCAAAATTCCTCCCTTTGAGTCAAGATCGATCACAAATGAACAAAGAACAAAGTGAAGGATCAAATGACCCTTTCAAGATACTGGTTAAAGATGCATTGATAAAACAAAGTGAGGAAATAATGAATCAATTTTATTTAATGTTGCAATAAAACCAAGGTGGTTCACAAACAAATACAATAGGCATACCATTTGGAGGTCATACTCCATTTAAGTTTAAGGTAAATTTAAATGATATTCCAAATTTTAAGAGTAAAATTGATGAAAAAGTTGTTGACAATTGGTTGTCAAGACTAGAACAATATTTTCTCTATGAACCATTTATTATATGTTGAGAAAATAACCTATACTCTCCTCAATGTTGATAGCCGTGTGAAGCAAGCATGGGAGCTCAAAATATTAGACAAAGAAATACCCATTGGACAATAATTTTATAACCAACCCACATGGGGATAATTTGTGGAGCACGTCAAAGAAGATTACTTTCTCAAGGATACCTATAAACAAAAATATATGTATTGATAGTTGCTTTGTCAAAAGAAAGATCAATTTGTTCAAGATTACAGTAATACCTTTTATGTGCTATCAACAAAACTTGACATCAAGGATTCTAAGAAGCATCAAATTTTAAAGTATCACAGTGGAATTCAGAGATATATTCAAATTGATATGAATTTTCTAAATATTAAAACATTAGCATCTGCTTTCAAGTATGCCACTAAAATTGAAGATTTTTTTTAATAAAAAGAGGGTAAAAATTTATTGAACCAATAAAAAATTATAAAGCATGATAGTACAAAAAACCCACTAGGGGAAAGGGCCAAACAAACTAAGCAATCAAAGAGTGCCCAAGAAACATCTCATATCCTTTATAACTAAATCCTCTAACTTTTGAGCAAGATCCCTTGGCAAACTGTTCCAATCATGCACTTTCCAATTCCTCACCATCTCCATTGCCCATTTTTCCAAGCCATCAACCACTTTATTCCACTCCCGAGGGATGTGGTAGGAGGTGATAAAATCTAGGACCCCTCCAAGAGAAATAATTTGTTTAACCACCATAGCAAGCTGCCAATTCACATCCTCTAATTGATGCTTATTCAACAAGTCAATCACAAGTCAAACTCACAAATTATCTTTTTCCAGCCAAGGGCACAAGCCTGATTCAAATCCATAAGAATAGCTAATGCTTCCATAAAATTATTAGAGTGATGACCTCTATACTCCAAGAATAAAAAATCAACCACTCCCAAATTGTCCCTACCAATGCCACCAACCCCAACATGCCCAAGATTACCTCTAGAGGACTCATTTGTGTTAATTTTCAGAACTCCTAAAGGAGGGGGCTTCTAGTGCCCTTCCCTTGGGACCCTCCCATGAGCACTCTGGCCCAGACCAAGTTTGGGCCTATCACTACCACCAGCCAAAATTTCCAAAGTATAAACCAATCTCACATCACTAGGTTCTACTAGAACCAAAAGATCACACTTTGTATCCAAAGTCTCCTAAAGAACTCCCAGGATTCTCATCCACACCTGGCCCACCTAAAGCTTCTTATCCAAAAAAACCCTGCAATTATGCTCCATCCAAATATTCTAGATGATCAAACTAGGGCCAACCATCCAAGCAATTTGAAGGAAGGTAGTCTTAGCTAAGGAAATTCTGAGCCGAGACCAAAAATCTTCCAAAGAGAAGTGCTTACAGTGCTGGTTCAAAGCATCCCACCAAGAATGCCAAATTTTCCTAACAAAAGAACATTGAAAAAAGAGATGAGAAGTGGTATCATCATTAATTGAACACAACATACACATTGAGGGACCCTGAAAGCCACGCTTTCACAAATTATCCCAAGTCAAGCATCTATTATAGACCATCAACCAAGAGAAAAAATTGCACTTTGGCCAAGAAAATTAGAAGAGAATTACAAACCCTACCAATCAAAATAGAATCCAACTCCTGACATGCCTCCATCGATCCCCCAAGTAGCCACTCAAGCATGTCCTTCCATCTAAACACATTAGCTTGCCCCAAAGCCTGAGGGGATTTGAAATCTGCCACGTTACTCCAACCAGCCTCAAGAAAAATTCTAAATAAATCATGCAAGTTAGGGTGAGAGGAAATGGTCGGAGGGTATCCATCCCAAGAATCAAACCAAAAAAGAGCATCTAAGCCCCTATTGCAGATCCAAAAAAAACCTTGCTTGACCAACTTGGCACCCCTTTTAAGGGTACCCCAAATCATAGAGCCTTTTCCCATAAGACAAAATCTAGGCACATCAACACTCTTCACATTCCCTAGATATTTGGAGGTAAGGATCTTAGCCCAATACTGGTCTTGTTGAGAACTCTGTCTCCAATAAATTTTAACAGCTAAGGCTTGCCCATTCCAATCAGCCCGACACAACCCCAAACTTCCTTCCTACTTTGGTTGACAAACAAAATCCCACTTGACTAAACTCCACTTCCTCGAAAGAAGATTACCATACCAGAGAAACTAACAAAAAAGATCCTCAAACTCCTTGATAAAGTTGGTTGGGGTTGATAACACAAAACATCTGTATAATGGGAGAGCTTGAACCACATATTTCAAAAGGGTAACTTTATTAGCTATAGAGAACCACCTACAAGTCCAGTGACTAACCTTTTTCCAAAATTTATCAATAACATTCTACCAAAGAGTCCTTGGAAGTGTGTATACAATAAGAGGGATACCAAGATAGATGAAGGGAAGTGAACCAATCTGAAACCTTAAAATCCTAGCAATATGCTATTGAATAAGCTTTGGGGTATTAAAAAAATAAATACAAGACTTACTCTCATTGATGCTTTGACCCAAAGTAGCCAAGTAGCAATCCAAAGTCCTCATGTTAACTACTTCATCCACTCTAGCAAAGCCCATCAGGGTCGTGTCATCCACAAACTGAAAATGAGATTGGGTGGATAAATTATTGCCCCAACACCATCCCTGAATGAGACCAAGCTGCACATGAGATCTAATAAATCTTCCTAATCCCTCAGCCATCAAAATGAATAAGTATGGGGATAAGGGATCCCCCTAATGAAGACCCCTAGAAGCAGCGAAAATCTTAGAAGGCTCCCCATTGATAAGCATAGAGAAGGATGAAGTAATGCAACTCATCACCCATTCAGTCTAGGTACTGCCAAACCTAAAAGCCCTCAAAATATTTGATAAAAAATCCCATTTAACACAGTCATAAGCTTTGGCCATGTCCAACTTAATAAGTGTAGCCTTTACTTTGGACGAGGCCATAGAATGAATAGTCTCCGCCACAATAATAACTTCATCCAAAAAATTTCTACCAACAACGAAACCACCTTGCTCCTCAGAAATCACCCTATTCAACCAATGTTTCAGGTGCTCCATTATCAAATTAGTGATTATCTTGTAAATAACATTGCTAAGGTCAATTGGTCGAAAGAGATCCAAAGAGTCAGCACCTTCATGCTTAGCGATAAGGGCCAGAAAAGTGGCATTCATAGCTCTTAAAATTTGCTTGTTCCTTTGGGATTCCTGGAAAACTTCAAGGAGGTCAAGTTTGATAACCTCCCAAAATTCCTGAAAGAACTCAATGGGAAACCCATCAGGACTAGGTGCTTTTTCCTTTTTTCATGTGAAACACAATATCTTCTAGTTCCATCAAAGTAACTAGTTTGAAAAGAGCATCATTCATCTCATTGGTCACCAAAGGAGGAATGCAAGCCAAAATAGCAGCTTCATCCTCACAAGAAGGAGGGAAATCTTCAAAGAATAGGGCTGAAAACAAATGGATAACCTCATTGGAAATCTCAATAGAAGAAGAAATAGAAACCCCTTCAGAGGAACATAGAAAATAAATGATACTACCATGCCTTCTGTCCTTCACTGAATTGTGAAAAAATGAGGTATCCCTGTCACCTTCTTGTAACCAATCTATACGAGACTTTTGATTCTATAAAATTTCCTCTCGAAGCTCCCATCCTCCACCTCCTTCATAGCCTCAACCTCTAATATGCTCAAATCTGCAAAAAACCCCTAGTCTTAGATCTACCAAGTAATGGAGTCTCAATGCACCTGAGACACCCTTTTTGCTTGAAAAACATTACCAAAATGGTGCCTATTGGAGTGCTTTAGCATATACTTGACATATTGGAGCCTCTTCACAAAGGAGTACATTGCAGTACCAAAAGCCAGTTTCCCATTGAGCCACCACCAATGAACAAGATCATGAAGTGTCTCATCCCTAAGCCACATTAGTTGAAATCTAAAAGACTGCTTTTTGGAGACCTTAGAAAAACAAACATAAAACTTAATTGGACAACGATAGGATCCCCACCAATCCAATATCTCAAAGCACGATATCCACCTATCACCAACCCAAAAACTGGACACTAGGAACCTATCTAACCTTTTTGAAATGACAACATCTCCAAACCTCATGTTATTCCAAGTAAACATACCATTTGAGGGCTTGATATCCACCAAGTGAAAATGATCCATATTATCTTAAAATATTTGAGGGGTCCAGACGGGCAATGCCACCCCTTTTCTTCTCTAAAGACAAAATAGCATTAAAGTCACCTGCCACAATCCACGAAAGAAGCGGATCCAAAGAATGCAAGTATCTAACATGAGACCATAAAAACTCCTTACTAGGAAAATCAGTAGGCACATAGATGTTAGAGAAGAGAACCCTCTCCCCCAACTCCAAGCTAGTAGCAACAAAAGAAATGGAAAATTTGTAGGAGAGCCACCAAATGGGAGTAACTCTACATGGATCCCATAAGCAAGCAATACCACCAAAGCTACCCTGAGCCCCCACACACTAGTATAACCCTCTCTTCCAGATACTAGAAGCAAGATGTGACATACTATCAACCAACAACTTAGTCTCCTGGAGGAAAACCACATCTGAAGAATGAGCCTGAATCAAATCTTGAATAGCCTTTTGTCGAGGGATGCTATTCATACCTCTAACATTCCAAGATAAAAAAATCATCGTTGATGTTGGGAGAAGTGTGAATCAATCATCCACACTGAACCAAACTCAATCAACATCTCCCTAGTCAACTTCACCTTTTCCTGATCCTTCTTTCTGCCAGCCTCAAGAGGATTCTCAGGAGCACTCTTTTAAGGGGTTTTTGCTGCAAGCCCAAGGTAGGAGCAGAAGAGGAAGATTTAATTTTACCTATTTCCACAATACCTATCCCACTTGCAAAACCCAAACTTGGGGAAACCAAATCCACATTACCCTCTGGCACCACTCCAGACTCCCCAAGAATAGGATCTAAGGGAGGACAATCAGTATCTATTTGCACTACCTGAACCCCCACAGTAACCAAGATGGAGGTAACATTTGGTTGGTTCTCAAAATACTTCTCAACAAGAGAGGTATCCACAACATGCATATCAAAGGGAGCCCCCTCTTCTTGAACTCAATCATCTAAAGCCTCACACCTGTTAAATGTTTCCTCTTGTCTATCCTTAAGAGTTCTCTTTTGACCTCTACTTTTATTGCATGACTTAACTTGCACAAACCCATATTTATCCGCTACCACCCCCTACATGGGAGCCTTACCCTTATCCAACTTAGGAGAAGACTGGGGAGGAGCAGAACTTGAAACAATAGTATTTGCAGCTTTGGGACACTTCCTCTAAAGGTGGCCATATTCATGGCATAAATGACATCAAAAGGATAAGGATTCATAATCCAACTGTTGGGTCTAAGAGGTTTCCCTAATACACATTTCAATTCAATCTAGAAATGGATTATTCAAATCAATTTCAACACATACACAGGAAAAAGAAAGTGCTCTTTTAGACAAGGTACTTTGGGAGGGCCCAATAGGCTTACCTAGCAAAAGAGAAATCATCTACAATATATCACTTTTCGAGCATTCCAGAGGCAAACGAGGAAGGGAAAACCACATCAGAAGCCTAGACAGAAGCTCCTCTGCATAATTAAAACCCATGTGCAAGGGTTTGATGAATATGTCCACCTAGTTATGGAAATAAGGCCCACCTTCAAAGGCTCAATTCTTATTAGCCACACATGAAAAATCCACCATAAAGAAATTATTTGTAGCTAGCATAATGTCAAAATCCCCCTTGGGGTCCCTATCTTGTGAATCCATGAATCAAGAAAAGGAAGTGACACACACCTCCCCATAAACTTGTAAATTAGCACATGATTACAATAGTAGTTCACGTCTTCAACAATGAATTTTGGTTGAATAACCAAAACTAGTTGATCTTGCACTCTTTCTAAGCACCCATTCACCTTTTGTAGGAAAAATCCACCATTTATTATTAATTCCACACTAGGTTTACCCATATTCAGAGAACAAGATCCACCCTCAAGAGGATACAAACCCAAATCCAGCATATTGGAAGCCACATTTAATTTCATCCACAAGGAAAAAACCAAACTCCAACCAGCTGATCACAGGAAACACTAGGAAATAGCATGCAATGACTCCCACTAAAAGAAGCTTAATCAACAATCAAAAACTAAAATTTAGCCCCCTTGCCTCCCCCCTACATATGCAACAATGCCCCAACCCCAAACACAAGCAACAAAGGATAAAAAAAGAAGCAATGAAGTTTTCAAAGGCATGCAGCCACGACCTGAACTAGGTCATGGGCTAACATACCCACCCACAAGAGTCACCCTCTACAGGAAAACATAGCGACATCCCCCGCCATTTGAAATCAAAATTGAAGAAAAATTCAAACAAAAAGGGAAGAAAGATTATTTTGTAAAAAAATAAATCAAAGAGCAAAGGTAGCAATAAATTTGTAGGAAAGAAAGTGGCCAAGGAATATTCCTCAAATTAACCAAAAACAAGGAAGAGATGGGGTTCTAAGAAGATGCAACAAGATACAGGCATGTGGTATGAAATACGTAAGAGTGCATTTCATAACACCAAGGATTGTTTAACTATCAAGAATCTGATGAAAAAGAAACATGGAGAGGAAGCTAAATCTAAATCATTACCAAAAATATATTTTAAACAAAAGGATAATGAATAAATCATAGAGGCAGACCCATATGCCATGGTTTCCACTACTAAAATATTGCTACATGAGGATGAAGAACAATTTCTCCATTCAAAACTGTGGGTCGATGGAAAGGCTTTACATTTTATTGTTGACAATGGTATCTAGAAGAATTTAATTTATGTTAAGATAGTCAAAAGATTAAATCTAAAAACAACAAAACACCTACAACCATACTCCATGGGATGGGTAAGCAAGGGCAAGATATTCAAGAAAATAAATAATATCATATGAAATATTCAATAAAACCATTCAAGGATGAAATAATTTTCAATGTAACACCTTTGGGTGTATGTGATGTTTTTTTGGGGAAACTATACATGTATCAACATCATGGTGTATATGATTCCACATCAAGCAATGTCAATATCAAGCTTGGTGAATGAAAGTATCGACATATATCAAAAGTATATCCTAAAAAATATACATCTTTGATTAGTGCAAAACAATGTAGTTGTTTGATTACTCAATTATAGTTTTTATACTACTCATGGTTTTACCTGAGGAGACAAAATCAATTGTACTCAATACACATGTTAAAGTGGCCACCATAATAAACCAACAAAATTAGATGGATCAAATTTTGGAACAATATCAGAATGTGTTTAATTCACTAGAAAGGGTACCATTTGTATTGTCAAGTCAAGCATTCTATTGATTTAGTGCTAGGGACACCATTACCAAATGTGCTAGTGTATAGGAGGTCAGTCTTGGAAAATGATGGAATTAAGAGATAGATTCAAAAGTTAATTCAAAAAGGACACATATGTCCAAGTTCTTCACCATGTGGTAGCCTGATTGTTCTTGATAAGAATAAAGATGGAATATGGTGACTATGTATTGATTATAAGGCATTAAATAAAATCACTGTGAAAAATAGATATCCAATTCCTTGGATTGATGATATCTTGGAACAACTTAGAGGGGCTAAGTTCCTCACCAAAATTGAATTGAATTCTAGGTATCACCAAGTACCAATTGATCCATCAAATGTGTGGAAGAATGCTTTTAAATCTAAGGAAGGCTTGTTTGAATGGTTAGCCATGCCTCTTGGTCTAACCAATTCTCTTGCCACTTAATGAGTATGATGAATGATGTTCTCATGCCATTCATTGATTCTTTTGTGGTTGTATATTTGTATGACATACTCATTTTTAGAAAAACTTGGACTAATCATTTGTAGCATGTTAAACAAGTTATTTCAACTTTGCAACAACTTAAACTCTATGCTAACATTGAAAAGTATGCCTTTGGTATTCAAAGAATCCAATACTTGGGGTACATTATTGATAGTGTGGGTGTTCATGTTGATCCTAAAAAGATTAAAGTTATCAAATATTGGCCATCCCCTAAAAATATCATAGAGCTTTGCAGTTTCTTAGGTTTGGAAAACTTCTATTGCAGGTTTGTTTTGGTTTCTCACATTTGGCATGACCTATAAGTTAGTAATTAAGGGGTGGGGCAAAAGAAAAATTTAATTGGATAGATGCACAATAATGAGAATTTATGGAATTGAAACAAAGGTTATGCTCAACACTAGTGTTGTCCCTTCCAGACCTACAACAATCCTTTGAAATAGAAAAAAATGCATCTGAGTATGCCCTTGGATCTATACTCATGCAACATGGACATCCAGATTCATACCTTAGTGACATTTTTTGATATTATGTGCAAATATCCAACATAGGAGGACTTTTTTGGAGACTTTTTTTATACATCTTCTAAGATATGTGGAAAGGGTTCAATTAGTTTTGATGGAAAACATAATATAGACGATGTTTTGTATGTCAAGGGTCTCTGACATAATCTTCAAAGTGTAGGAAAAATGTGTAGCAAAGGATATAATCTTGTATTTTAAGATGATGGTTGCAAAATTATAAAAGGAAGATTTGGAACTCTGGTTGTTGTAGGAACAAGGATAGATGGGAATGTTTATCAGCTCAAAGGTGCTAATGGTAAGTGCTTCATGACTCGAATCAATGAATGTTGGCTATGGAATAGAAGAATGTGTCACATCAATTTTGATAGTCTAGTGAGGATCAAGTCTACTTGAAGCAAGTTGTGAGAGATCTACCAAGAATTACAAAGCCTATCAATGCAGTTTGCAAGGAATGTTAGGTTGGGAAGCGAGTTCAAGAAAGAGGTTCAATATCAAAGAATATTCTAGTACCACAAGAAATTTAGATTTAGTACATACATACCTATGTGGACCTAGAAGAACAAGAAGCTTTCAAGGTGATAGGTATTTCATGTTGTTAATTGATGATTACTCTAGAATGACTTGGGTAACTTTTCTCAAAGAAAATCAAAAGCTCTAGACAAGTTTAAAGCATTTAAGGCTATGGTTGAGAATGAAATGGATATGAAAATCAAGTACTTAAGGTTTGACAGAGATGGGGAGTTAACCTCCAATGAGTTTAATATTTTTTTTGAAGATCATGGAATAAAGAAGCATTTGTCAGCCCCTAGAACTCCTCAACAGAATGGAGTTGTGAAAAAAAAATAGGATAGTTTAGGTAGCAGCAAGGACAATGATGAAGGAAGAAAATCTACCAGATGTCTATTGGAGAGAAGCTATTCATATTGTAGAGTATGCATACTCAATAGAGTACAAGCAAGAGTAAACAATTCAAAGACTCCCTATGAACTATAGTATGGAAGAACTCCTACTGCCAAATATTTTAGAGTGTTTGGAAGCAAATGTTATATCAGAAGAGATGAAGAAAACTTGGGAAATTTTGATGAAAATTCAAATGAAGTAATCTTCCTTGGATATTCTACAAGAAGCAAGGCTTATTGGTGCTACAACAAGAGGCTGAAGAAGATATTTGAAAGTGTAAGTGTCAAAGTAGATGAAGAACCACATAAAATCTCAATACTGACAGAAGGATATGAATTTGATGAGTCCTCTTGCAGAGAAAAAGAAAAAGAAGAAAAGGAAAAGGAGGTGTAGTTTGAAGAGGAAGATGCTTCGAAAAGGATCCCTAAGACTCCTAATTATGTGCAAAAGAATAATTTTGAAGATTAGATCATTGGTGATAAGAGAAAAGTTGTGGTGATAAGAGCAAAGTTGTGTTGACAAGAAGAAAAGCTTCTATAATAGAAGAACGGGTAAATTTGTGTCTACTTTCCAAAGTAGAACCTAAGATAGTGATTGAGTCATGTAAGGGCGAGAATTGGACCAAAGCTATGGAAGAAGAATTGATGTATATTGAGAAGAATCAGACTTGGTAATTAGTCCCAATACTAGAAAACAAGAATGTAATAGGAACTAAATTGGTATTCCAAAACAAGCTGAATGAGAATGGAGAAGTCATAAATAAGGCTAGACTTGTGTGTAAGGGCTACTAACAGATGGAAGGAATATATTTTGAAGAGAAATTTTCTCTAGTGGCAAGAATGGAGGCCATTAGGATGTTTTTGTCCTTTTCAACACATAAGGATTTCAAGGTTTATCAAATGGATGTGAAGTCTGCATTGTTGAATGTGTAGTTCAAAAAAGGTATACATTGAACAACCAGAAGGCTTTCAGTTATCAGATAATCCTAATATGGTTTGCATATTAAAGAAGGCATTGTATGGACTCAAGAAAGCTCCTAGAGCTTGGTATGCAAGATTGGATAGGTACTTGTTGTAGCAAGGATTCAATAAAGGTATCACAAATAGAAATATTTACTATAAAGTTGAGAAAAATCAAATCTTGATTGTGGTTGTGTATGTTGATGATATAATATTTGGAGGAAATGAGGCAATGTGCAAGAAGTTTCTAAAAGATATGCAAAATGAATTTGAGATGTCAATTTTTGGGGAAATGAATTTCTTCTTTGGGCTTCAAATCAGCTAAACAAATAAAGGAATATTCATTTCATAGTCAAAGTATGTCAAGGAAATGTTGAAGAAGTTTGGAATGGAAAAATCTAAACTGATATGTACTCCTATGGTTACTAGTTGCAAGTTGAACAAGAAAGATGAATCTCCTAAAACTAATCAGAGCAAGTACAAATCAATGATTGGTGGAATACTATATCTAACTGCTACTAGACTGGATATCATACATGCAGTTTTTCTTATGGCCAAATTTCAAGAAGATCCTAGACAAACACATGTGGTAGCAGTAAAGAGGATATTCAGATACTTGAAGGGCACTCCAGACTATGGTTTGTGATATCCTAAGGATATTGACTTCTCTTTCAATACATATACAGATGCAGATTGGAAAGGTTGTGTGGATGACATAAGAAGTACATGTGGAGGTGATTTCTTTCTTGGAAGCTAGCTAGTTTCTTGGCTAAGCAAAAACAAAGATTCAGTATCTCTATCCACTACATAGTCGGAGTATATTGTTGTAGCATCTTGTGCACATAAGTGTTGTGGATGAAGCAGGCATTGAAGGATATCCTTATATCATATAATGAACCTATTTCTATCTTGTGTGATAATATAAGTGTTATCAATTTATCAAAGAATGTGATGATGCATTCAAGGGCAATGCATATCTTAATTCAGTATCACTTTCTAAGACAAAAGGTTGCAGAAAATGAGGTGAAGTTGGATTATGTTCCTAAAAAGGATCAAGTTGAAAATATTTTTACAAAGGCTCTTCCTAAAGATATATTTGAGTATCTCTAGTAGAAGTTAGGGGTTACTGCCCCTCCTTCTTTCAACTAGATGCATAAGAGTGTGCATCAGTCTAGTGGAGCAATTCAAGATTTATTCTTTTTTTCCAAACTGATGAAGGCTACCTCTCAGGGAGAGTAGGTAGTATTATTGTTGGTTGGTGAAGTTAGGTGGAGCATATTTTGTGCCCCTATGGGGGAGAGTGCAGAAAAGTAAGTGTAGTGAAGAGAGAGTGCAGTTGCTTGCTAGTGTTGCAAGTGGTGTATGCAAATGTCAAAAGGGAAAATAGAAAAGAAAAATCCTATGCAGATGATGTGTGAAACATGTAGGTGTTTCCATTTGAATTTTTTCAAAGGGGGAGAGAAAAAAAGTTCAATACAAGAAATAGAGCTAGATGATTCAATGGACATTTTCCATTAATGTCAAAGGGGGAGAGTGAATCTGAAAAAACATGGAGAGAGTTAGTGCAGTGTACATGGAAAAGTATTGTCTGAAAAGCAAAGGAAAAAAGGAGGAGAGAGAGATGGTGTTGCAAGAGAAGTCTGTGAAGAGAGAATATGAAGAGTAAGATTTTCCCCGGTTAGGGGGGGTGATTCTTGTTGCAAAGTTGTTGCTTTCTTTTGTTATTGATGGTTTTTTAGAAAGCCAATGTTGCCATCAATGACAAAGGGGGAGATTGTTGGAAGCTTGAGTTGTTTGTGAGTTTTTTGGGTGTTGTCAGTGATGTCAACCCCTTGTATGAAGAGAGTGTTGTTAGGAATTGCACGTAGAAAATATCAATTAAATGCAGATAAATACTAAACAAAGGAATGAAAAATACAAAAATAATAGCAGTGGGAGACAATTTTTAACATGGTTCACCCAAACTCGGGCTACATCCACCAATAGAGTCCAATATTATTATCCAGCAAATTGAACCGATTAAAACCAGTAATCCTTGCAACTCAATACCGCTACAAATTCTACAATACAATATCAACAGAAACCCTAACCCTTAGCCTTTTATCAAGACTTATGTCAGTTACAAAAATAGGGTTTTTTTTATGTAGGAAGTGTATGCAAAAAAATATCAATTAAATGCAAATAAATATTAAACAGAGGAATGAAAAACACATAAATAATAATAGTGAGACAATTTTTAATGTGGTTCACCCAAACTCGGGCTACATCCACCAACATAGAGTCCAATATTATTATCTAGCAAATCGAACCGATTACAACCAATAATCCTTGCAACTCAATACCATTGCAGATGCTACAATACAATATCAACGAAAACCCTAACCCTTAGCCTTTTATCAAGACTTATGTCGATTACAAAAATAGGGTTTTTTATGTAGGAATTGCATGTAGAAAATATCAATTAAATGTAGATAAATATTAAACAGAGGAATGAAAAACATAGAAATAATAACAATGAGAGACAATTTTTAACGTAGTTCACCCAAACTCGAGCTACATCCACCAACATAGAGTCCAATATTATTATCCAGCAAATTGAATTGATTACTGCTAGTAATCCTTGCAACTCAATACCATTGCAGATTCTACAATACAATATCAATGGAAAACCTAACCCTTAGCCTTTTATCAAGACTTATGTCGGTTACAAAATTAGTTTTTTTTTTTATGTAGGAATTGCATGCAGATAAATATTATACAGAGGAATGAAAAACACAGAAGTAATAATAGTGAGACAATTTTTAACATGGTTCACCCAAAATCGGGTTACATCCACTAATAGAGAGTCTAATATTATTATCCAACAAATCAAACTGATTACAACTAGTAATCCTTGCAACTTAATACTGTTGCAGATGCTACATTACAATATCAACAGAAACCCTAACCCTTAGCCTTTTGTCAAGACTAATGTCGATTACAAAAATAGGGTTTTTTATGTCAGCCAATAGAAAAATAACTCCCGACACCTTTAACGTTGCCCCTTGACCCTGTATTGGGGGCGCTGCTCCCAAACCCCCATTAAATAATTTGGGGGGAAACTTCACCGATAAAAGTGGGGAAAATTTAACCTTTGAGTTTGATTAGGCTCCATATACCAACAAGTATTGGGATGATGTTGGTTTTGATGATGTCAACCCCTAGCATTGGATTTTTTGGAAGCCTAGAGTTGGTATTGATGTCAACACAATGTTGTTGGTGTTGTCATTGATGTCTTACTTGAGTATAGTTGTAGAAGTCAAGTATTTGGAGAGATAGTTGTATGTGCTATAGTTGATGAGAGGTGTTGTAGATGTTGCAAATGTGTTGCAGAGATGTCAATAGTTTTACTAATGTAGTTGGTTCACATGGTTTCCAAGTGATTTTGAGAAAAACTAAATAAAAAAAAGTTCAGTGTGACAAAGTGGTGTTCAGTGTTCTGCTCCACATTTCTTCATGGTTGAAGATATGTCGGCATGGTTTGGATATGATGATTAGAGGTTTTTAGAGGTTCTATATCTATAGTTTTGGGTTCTAGATTGTTTTGTAGTGAATTTTTTGTTTGGTAGTATGTTTTCCTAGTGAAATAGGGTGTCTCAAAGAAATGAGATTGCACCGCATTTCTCCGCAGTGAAGATTCTTGCCATGTGGATTTGGGAACTTACTTATATTGATTGCATCTACCTTTCCTTGAGGTTGTAGGCGATGAGGTGTCCCGCAAGGTTGTTTGGTGTGTTGGATGTTTGTGCCAGTGTGTCTAGTTGCAAAGAATATAGGTATTCTTAAGTTTTAGGTGGTTGTAGTAGTGGCGAATATTTTGATTATGTGGAATATTCTAAAATGTTTTTGTAATGTTGCTATGTGGTACGTGAGATGTTTCTATACCTAGAGAGGAATGTTTATGGTCACTTGTTAGTGTTAGTGCAAGTTTGGCCGACCTGGCGTGCTAGCACTAATTATAGAGGATGATTTTTTTTTGGAAGTGTTGAGAAGTGCGTTGATGTAGATTTGGGTCCCAGTTAATTTGTGGTGTATTCGGCCTTCACTTATTTACACCATGGAAGTGTTTGGTGCTGACCTATTTGATGTTGCATGGTTGAGGTGCATACATTTTGTTAAGGCCAACCTAATTGAGATTGTTTTAGGTCGTGGATGGTATAAATATAAGGTGAGTTGTTGTTTGGATTAAGTAGAGGGTGTGTGATGTGAAAGATGTGAAAGTGATCAAGTGTGACATGATCTGAGTGTGAGGTTTAATGCTTATGACTCCCAAATGTAGTGAGTAGAAGGTGTCTACATTTTAGTCTATTGAATGAGTTGTTTGTGCTTTAATGGAACTGTACCTTTAGCATAAGAGAGATGCATTATAATCAGTTCAAATTGGTAGTGAGCCACCCCTTCTTCTATCTTCTTTCTTCTAGATAGTGAGTCCTTCAACAGTGAGCCCTCCGGCAGTGAGCCTATTGTATTTGGTTTTGGAATTCATTTATATAGTGAGCTAATCCCCACTATGGTTTTTCCCTTCTTGGGTTTTCCATGTAAATCTATTTTTCTTATGTGTTTGCATTACTGTTTCATATTTTTACATTTTGTTAATGCATGATAAGGGTTTAAGGACTAATAAAGATATGAATGTCAATGAGGGTTTTGATGTTTTAATGTACAACTGATTTACTCCCCTTCTTAGTTGTCCTATGCATTTAACACAACATGAATGGTTGGATTAGTAATGCATGGTTTTATTTTTACTTGTTTTCCCCTACATAAGTGTTCAAGGTCATAATTTAGGGAAAGCTTAGTACCTATGCTTATAAAGCACCTCAACATAGCATATTTATTTTAAAGAGGTGATCTAGTTGGGCACAACCTTATTTAGTATTAGGCAAATCATTATGGTCATTTGGATATTCATCTTGATCCACAAGTTTATCATCATCATGAAATTCATCTTGCTCCACATGGCTATGATCAACATTGCATTCATCTTGATCTATAAGGATCTCATCATCATCAGTGTCAAAGGGATTTGTGGACTTGTTTGAAAAAGGATTCATGATCTCTTGCTTTGATTGGGTTAGGCTTCATAAATATTTGACTCAATTTTTACATGAATCTATCACAAGCAAGAAGATAATGAATACATAAGAATGCACTAGCTACACAAGTGGAGTGTTTGGTTTTATAGGCCCACAAATATACTTTGACCCAATTGTAAATAGTGTCCTATTTATCACAAGGCATTGACCATTTTTTATCCTCAATATCACACTAGGGCATTAGAGGAGAGCATATGTGGCCTACTATTCTATTTCTAAAATTATGGTGTGAGTAACTTCTTAGGGATATTTTCTTATTGGTTCACTATAAAGACCAAATGGCTAAAAGGTTCCCTAAGCTAGGCTTGTACAAGTTAAACTAAGGAAGTCCTATATATGCCCAAAGGTACATGAGGCCCAAAGGTACATGAGGCCCAAGTTTGTAAAATTATGGAGCTTGTCTAAGGTGTGTGGTCAGAGTGAAATCCATCCTCACTTCACTTTATCCTCTAGGAAAAAGATACACCAAAGATGATAATTCTTGTATTGTAGGTGGAATCTTTCAAATATTTTAATTTTTATACCCCGTTGTGTGATCCTGCAATAGTGTGCCACTTTTTGTCTAAAGCAAGGAATTGAAATCAAAAAATTTCACCAAAATTTCACTTTTTGATAGCTATAGTAACTAAACATTTAAGAATTCAAAGATGATGTGAACTAGTGATTTTTGAGGTTATATTTGTAGACTATAATTTCTTTTTAAATTAAGAAGTAATTTGTGAGTTTTTTATGTAACTTTTAATAACTTGTTTTATATAGTTAACAATATTTTTTTAAAGTTGTGTTACTTTAGTAAAGCATAACTTTATTGTAGAAAGAATAAAATTATAATTTTTAAAATATAGATTCGTAACAACAATATCTAATTCACAAATATTTTTACATAACTTTTTGTTGCATAATTCTTTCATAACTTTTTGAAGTGAGATTAACTATTATTTAGACATAGGTTACTTTGATAACATAACCTTTTTTATATGCATCTAAATTAACTTTTTATTTTTGTTGAAACAAGAACATCAATACCTAATGCAATTTTTTTTTTTTAAATATCTATTTTACTATTTTTTCATGTGTGTGAAACAAAGACCTTTACTATTGTTGAAAACCCTATGTTCACTAAAAAAATAGAAATTAAATCTATTACAAATTATACTCATTGGAAAGCATATTTTGAGAGCTACAATCCTACAAATTATCTTATCATATTCATTTCATTTGTTGCTCCAACTTAAGGTTGGAAACAAAAAATTCTGAGAAAAAATTGAGGCCTAAAATGGAAAGATCACTTTTAGGACTTTCGTTCAAAGGTATTGAAGCACCTTCAAACAAATGTATGTCATTAACACAAAAAAAATAAAAAAAACCTTCAAATGAAGGTAATTTCCATAAATAGTAAAAAAGGGACCTTCATTTGGAGGTCCCTTTTTATTCCTTTTATGGAAATTTGTTGCAAGGTGTGCACCCTTGGTCTCCTTATATTGTGCACCGCAATGCTTAGGTTTGTGAAATGGCTTAACTACCTCCCGTGGATTCATTATCTTTGGAGGTTGTATCGAGCAATGATAGGTTGATCTTTTGGTAGCAATTGCCTTTGCAACAATTGGTATCAGATCATGGGTCACATGTTTGAACCCTTTGCTGTGTTGGGTGGGGATTGTTGCAAGGTGTGCACCCTTGGTCTCCTTGTGTTGTGCAGCATAGCGCTCGGGTTCATGACATGGATTAATTGCCTCATGTGGATTCATTAACTTTGGTGGTTGCATTAAGCATTGACAGGTCCATCTTTTGGTGCAATGACAACCATATTTGCAACAAAATTACCTTTGTTTGAAGGATTTTTTACATTTTACATCTTTAAAAAAAGATCCACCTTCAAGGGTCAGTGCAGGATCATGGGGGTCCAAACTACGCCCCTAAGTGGCAATGAAAATTCAGAAAAATAGAGTTAGGAAACTTGACATCAAAATTTGAATAGGTTATTAACATAATTTGAAAAATATGTAAGAACAAAATTTGTAGCAAATTGAATGTAGTTTCTAGGCTACTAGTCCTTTTTTGGAAAAAACTAAATCTATTTTGCGAAAACTTGAAATTTCAATACAATAGTACTATTTTTTTAGGAAAAAGATAAGTAGGTGTATGTCTGACCACCCTAAGTACAATAATTTTTATTTTTATTTTCTAAAACTTTCAATATATGTAGAGGATACATGCCCAGATGTGCCACATTTTTTTTGTATTTTTTTTTTTAAAAAGGGGTAAAAACTTTATTGAAAATCAGAACAAAGCATTACATAACAACAAAGGGCCTAAGCCCCAGGAACCAACAAAAACCACCAGAAAAAGCCAAAAACAAAATCAACCTTCCCCAATACCACTCCCATCCTCAGCAAGAATCCTCTCCAAGTCCTGACATAACTCATGGGAAACCTACTCCCACCCATCAATCTTCCAACCATCTATATTCTCTGATGCCCTTTTGACCAGACAATCAGCTGCCCTATTCCATTCCCTTGGACTATGGAAAAAAGACACTGACTCCATCAAAGAGTTAACCTGTAATATCTGTTGCACCATCACAGCCAACTTCCAGCTAACATCATAAATCTTCTTTTCATGAAGAAAATTGATCAAGACATGAGAATCAAACTCACCGATAACCTTGTGCGACCCCAAAGCATAAGCCCACTTCAAGGCATAGAGGATAGCCAAGCCTTCCATCCTGTTGACAGTCTACAGCCCTTCATGAGCTGAAAAGAGAAAAACTATTGATCTTGAAGAATCCCTGTCAACCCAACCAATCCCAACAAGTCTAGGATTTCCCCTAGAAGAGCCATCAGTATTAATCTTCAAAATACCATCTGGAGGGGGCATCCAACCCCCCACCCTTTGAACTTTTTGCTTCACACGCCTTCCTCTCCTAATGAAAGCAAAGGCTGGAGATAACCCCTAAATACCCAACCGATCAACCATCTCAACATCCCCTTTCTCCAACGGTAGCACAATCTCACCTTTAGCTTCAACCGTCTCCTAGATCATTCCCATGATTCTAAACCAAACCTACCAAAGTGGAAATATGGGACCAACATACCAAAAATCCTGCAAGAAAGAGGCTGAGGAGGGGGGCCTCCCTAGGCTATCCCAAAAATCCACCAAGGAGGAGGCATGAACACAAGAGCTTTTCCAAACACCCCACCAGAAATGCCAGAGATGTAAGGTAAAGGGACAATGGAAGAACATGCGGGGAGAGTCCTCCTCCCCACATCCACAAAGAACACACCTAGATGGACCCGAAAAACCTCTCTTCTGAATACTATCCCAAGTCAAGCACCTATTCCAAACCAACATCCAAATAAAGCAATTACACTTTGGCCAAGAAAACTTATTCCAAGATTTCTTCCACCAATGAACATCCACCCCCTCAACCTGTTGAGAAAGAAACGCCTGATATCCAGAGGAAATGGTGTAAGCACCCTTGGGGTTAGGAGACCAAGACAACACATCCTCATCCACAAGGGAGCTACAACTTCAATAGGAAAGAATGTAATGAAGCTCAACACACTCCTCCATACCAGCAACAGGTCATTCCTTAGGATTCTTCCATCTTGCCTCCACCAACTGCCCCTGAAAACAAAGATACTTAAAGTCGCTCACCCTCGACCATCCAACTTCACAGAATCTCTATCAAGAGGTCAACAAATGAGGATACTGAGAAACAATGGGTGGGTGTCCATCCCAAGAGTCATGCCAAAAATGGGCCTCTATCCCTCTCTTACAAATCCAGAATAAGCCATCCTTAATGAGTGCAACCCCTTTCTTGAGAGTATTCCAAATCACCAATCCCTTCCTTGTCAAGCAGTAACGAGGGATATCACTCTAAGGAATCCCTAGAAAGTACTTCTGAGTTAGAATCATGGCCCACACCTGGTCTTGTTCCACACACCACCACCAATACAATTTAGCAGCCAAAGCCATACTAGATAGCAATGACTGCCTTAACCCAAGACCACCAAACTATTTTAGGCTACAAACAATATCCCATATGACAAGGCTCTATTTGGAAGACAATAAACTACCAGCCCATAAGAATTGTCTTGCTAAGGAATCTAGTTCCCTAACAAAACCCATCAACGCCACCTGAATCATACACCTATATAGAGGGAGAGCTTGAACCACAGATTTGAGCAATTGAACCAGGCCTGCAAAAGACAGCCAGCGAAGGGTCCAATAAGTGACTTTGATATGAAATTTATCTAGAATAGCCTGACAAGAATCCCAAGACTACCTACCAACCGAAATAGGAATCCCAAGGTAGTACAATGGGAGAGCCCTAGTCTGAAATCTAAGAATATGAGCAGTTCTCCTATGAATGGAGTCTAGAGTATTGAAGAAAAAAATGGAAGACTTGTCCTCATTAATTAACTGACCCAAAGCAACAAGGTAAACATCCAACAGCATGCGCATGTTTGAAGCCTCCCTAATAGTGGCCATGCCCATCAAAGTAGTGTCATCCACAAACTGTAAATGAGATTGCATTGGTAAGCCACCTCCCCATCGCCATCCCTGAATGAGAACCCCCTCCACATTCCTTTTTATCAATCATCCCAAACCTTCAACCAGAAGAAGAAACAAGTAAGGAGAGAGGGGGTCACCCTGTTGTAAACCCCAAGAAGCACCAAAAATTTTAGAGTTCTCCCCATTAATTAAGATAGAGAAAGAAACTGAAGTCACATAACTCATAACCCAGTGAATCCACTCCTCCTCAAAACCAAAAGCCCCCAGAACCTTTTGGAGGAAGGACCATCGAACTCTACCATAAGCCTTAGCCATGTCCAAATTTATGAACATAGCCTTATCTTTGGAATTGGCCATAGAATGAATAATCTCTGTAGAAATAACCACACCATCCAAAATTTGATGACCTGCCACAAAACCACTCTGTTCCTCAGAAATTAGTAGCATGAACCACTTTTTTAACCTATCAGCAATCAGCTTAGAGATAATTTTATAAATAACATTGAAAAGAGAGATAGGACAAAATTGACTTAACCTATCCGCCCCATCACACTTGGGGATGAGAGCAAGGAAGGTAGAATTTAGGGCCCAAAGCATCTACTTATTCTTATGAGACTCTTGAACAATTTCTAATAAATCCAACTTGATAATCTCCCAAAATTCCTAGAAGAACTCAATTGGGAAACCATCCAGACTAGGAGCTTTCCCCTTCTTCATCTGGAAAATAGTCCTCTCCACTCCTCCAGCGAAATATCACTCATAAGATGCTCCTTCATCTCCCAAGAGACCAAAGAAGGAATACAGGAAAGGACTTGAGCTTCCTCAACTGAGTCCCCTTGCGAATCCTCCTTGAATAAAGAAGCAAAGTACTGCACAACTTCGTTCAAAATATCCTGAGTAGAAGAAATAATCTCTCCCCTATCAGTAACCAGAGCCAAAATAGAATTACCATGAAGTCTGCCTTCACCGAATTGAAGAAAAAAGTAGTGTTCTTGTCTCCCTCTTGAAGCCACTCAATCTGGGCTTTTTGTTTCCAGTAGACTTCTTTCCTCAGCTCCCACTCCTCCAAAGCTTTCAATTCCCTAGACTCTTCCTGCAAAAAATGCTCAGACACCCCATCCCCCCTAATCAACCTAGTAATGCCATCCAACTCAACTTGTGCAGCAAGCTTCGCATGGAAAATTTTCCAAATTACTGTTGGTTCCAACGTTTAAGTTAATACTTGACATATTGAAGGAGCTTAGAAAAAATATACATTGCAGTACCATAAGCAAGTCTACCATACCTCCACCGCTCAGCAACACAACCATGGAGATCAGGGTCTCGTAACCACATTAGTTGGAACTTGAAGGACGATTTCTGAGGCACCCAAGTATAAGAGATAACTAGCTTTATAGGCTAGTGATCCAAACCTCCCCAATCCAATATCTCAGAGCTAAAAGACCACATTCCCCCAACCCAAAAGTAGGAAACCATGAAACGATCTAGTCATTTAGCAATGCAACTATCACCAACCCTTCTGTTGTTCCAAGTAAACTGACCATTGCTAGGCTTGATATCAACAAGATTAAGAGCCGATATAATGTCCTAAAATAGCAGCACAAAAGGCTCAAGTCTTGCAATACCACCCCATTTCTCAGCTAACTCAGTAATAGCATTAAAGCCACCTACAATGATCCATGGCTAGTAGGGAACTAGGCTACAAACAAAATGTATATTGGTCCATAAAATTAGTTTACCCTGGAACTCAACAAGTGCATAAACATTGGAGAAGAGAATAGACTCCCCCGAATCAAGACACGAAGCTACCATGGATATAGAGGACTTGAAGGATAACCACCACAAAGGCTAAATCTTCTGAGGGTTCCAAAAATAAGTTACACCCCCTGAAGATCCCTGAGCCCCAATACACTGGTACTCACCATTCTTCCACAACTAAGGCACTAAACCCATCATACACTCAAATGATAACTTGGTCTCTTGAAGGAAAAGAAGATCAGGAGACTGACTTCTTACCAACTCATGAACAACTTTTTGTCTAGGGCCACTGTTCAAGCCCCTTATATTCCATGAAATAACAATCATTTCAAAGGAGTCAAAAAATGAGAATCTAGAGTCTTGATAGACCCTCACTCCACCAAAGTCTCCCCTATCATTTTAATCTTTTCCAAATATTTCTTTCGACCAAGTTTAGAGATTTTCTATGACCCCCCCTTCTTGCCATAATTTTGCATAAGGCCTAGGTGAGGAGAAGGCTTGCTACTCTTAGCCACATTTGAGCCAACATTTTGCACAGGAAAAGAAGTGTCCCCATCCCCCTGCACAATCTCAACATTTCGACCTAACAACACCTAAGCCCCAACCTGCAAATCAGTGACCATGTGCAAATTAGAATCATCATGTGGAGCAAAAGGAGTACTAGAAGTGTGACCCTCCAAGCCAGAACCCACCATGCCCTAATCCACACTCATTAACCCTGGATTAACTTCCTCCTAACGCAAACCATCCAGGACCTCAAACCTGTTAAATGTATCCTCATCTTGTCTCTCCATCAAAGTCCTCTTTTGACCTCTATTCCAGTTGCAAGCCTTAATGGAACATAGCCCTCAACATCCACCCCCTCAATAGAAGCAGGGTTCTTCCCCTTATTAGCACCAAGGGTGTTACGAGGAAGAGGTGGAGGTTGAGGCTCCACAAGCTTCACCTTTGGGCATCTATGCTGCAAGTGACCATATTCATGACAAAGGTGACATCAGACAGGAAGGGTCTCATAATCCAATTGTTGCACCCAAGAATGGGAACCCACACACATATCCAAAGCATCTGGAAAAGGCCAACTCAAATCAATTTCCACACAAATTCAAGCAAAATTCATTACTTTCTTACCTAGGGTTTGTGTTGAAGACCCCACTAGCTTCCTGAGCATTGATGCAAGCATGTGTGGAACATCCTCACAACAACATTCAATTGGAAATCTGGGCAATTGAACCCACACCAGAACATGATTAAGAAGTTCCTCGGATGGGTTAAAGCCTACATGCCATGGCTTGATGAACAACCCAACCTGGTTGTGAAAATAAGGCCCCCCCTCAAAAACCCTATTGTGATCAGCCATGCAGATAAATGTGACCATGAAATAGTTATTTACAAGCAGTGTGACCTCCATTTCACCCTCCGGCTCCCAAGTCCTCTGAGCCCAAGATTCCAAAAATTTCAGAGACACTCTCATTCCCAAAAATTTGCAGTAAAGAGAGTGCTTTGAATAATATTCAATATCATCAACAATCATCTCAATCAGAATCACCAATTTAGGTCTCTCCTTGTAGTGCTCAAGGTAGTCATTAATCTTCAAGATCTGAGATCCACCAGACAAGTTCAACTCCACAAACCCTGTATTTAGAGAGAAAAGGGTGTTATCAAAAACCTTTGTTCCTTGGCTTGGCGATTTCAAACCCACCGCAATGCGAAAATCCATATAAGGCGAAGCCCTAGATGTCTCTCCATGAGACATAGTTTCCAAATGGCCCAGGACAAACATGCATAAGAAAGATTCAGCCCCAAGCACAACGAATCAAGGGAGAGCCCCACCCACTCCACCCAACTGCTAGATCCACACTCAACACAGAACCACGCTCAGTCCTACACCAATGCGCAGAAGAAAGTCACTTTGGAGTAGAGAAAATTTGGCACACCTTCCCCCACCAATCCATAGCCCACCAACCACGTGTATAGACCATCGCGCTAGCACAAGAGCCTAACCACAAAGGTAGAAAGAGGGCCAAACAAAGCCCCGCGTGCAGGAAAAGATGACCCAACACAACTAGGCTGGGGCACCAAAAATGACTGCAGCAGAAAAAAGATAAACCCCCCTACAAAGAAAAATAGATGCCCACCCCAACCTTCACACAGGAAGAGAAATCAATCATGAGCTAGGGCTCGGATGCCCTAGCTCGGAACCTTGCAGTTGCAGACCAATTCACCATTTCGTGTCTTTACTTTTTCTCTTTATCCTTTTTGTAATTTTTTTGAATGTAAATAATTAGTTATGATTTTTTTATTAAAACATTTCAAAATTATTAAGATCTGTTTCTCTGACCACCATAACTTGATCAAAATCCGATGAAATTCAATTTTTTTTTTATCCTATAGTAGGTGAAGCATAGAATGTGGCACAACTTTTAGATACGATAAATGTGAAATAGTTTGAAAATTATAGAAGTTTTTTAATCAACCTATCAATTAGGACTTTAGTCATAATGTATGTAGAAAATCAACAAAAATTATCTATTAAATTCAAAATAAGGCATCTCTTATATTGGTGGAAATTTGACAATTTTTTCAATAAACCCTTTTCATTTCATTAAATTCTGATAAAAAAAAGTCGTTAGCCACAAGGGAAAACTTCAAAAAACTAAGGAAAGTTTTTAAACATGTTTTTTTAGTTGACTTTCCAGGTTTTGCAACCCGAACCAAATCCCAAGTCTATTGATTTTGTTAGAAAAAAAAATCCATAACAAATGGATATTTGTTACCTCTATTATTTATAATACATAATATTTAATATATTAATATATACTAATATACTAATATATTATATATTACATATTATGTATTATATATTATATTATTATATTATATACTATATTATTATATTATATACTATATACTACATTTATTTTATATAGTATATTATATTAATATTATGTAATATATATTAATATATATATATATATTATATAACATATTTAATACATAGTATATATTATATACTACATTAAAATATATATATAGTGAGATAGAGAGAGCGGTGTGAGAGATAGAGGGAGGGAGAGACCTAAGAGAGAGAGGAGTGTGAGAGACCTAAGGAGAGAGAGACCTGAGAGAGAGAGAGAGAGAGAGAGAGATAATTGAGTGGGATACAAAGAGAATGAGATAGACCTGAGAGGGATATGGAGAGTGAGAGAGACCAGAGAGAGATACTTGAGAGAGAAAGAGAAAGAGACCTAAGATGGAGATGGAGAGTGAGAGAGACCTGAGAGAGAGAGACCTAAGAGAGAGAGAGTTATCTAGGTAGGGTGCCCAAGGGAGAGACCTAAGAGAGAGAGGGGGTGGGAGAGATAGAGGGAGGGACTGAGAGAGAGTTTTCTAGGTAGGGTGGGAGGTATAGAGGGAGTGAGAGACCCATGAGAGAGAGAGGGTGGGAGGGACAGAGGGAGGGACAGAGGGGGAGAGAGACTTGAGAGGGAGAGAGGGAGAGAGA